>JAIUSX010000151.1:0-91238 GCA_026573805.1 Hesperophylax magnus | reverse complement strand
GGCTTTTGAAGATCGAACCCAATTCTCGAAATTGAGTACTAGTGTTTGATGATTTTTTCACATATGCAACATATTCAAGATTTAATAAATGATTTTGTTTGAAAACATTTTTCTCATCACGATCCTCAAATTTCAGCCCGATTTGCTCCATAGAACGTGATAAAATGGCCCTTATAGATCGAACCCAAGTACCGAAATAGAATATTTTTGAGATAATTTTTTTCTCCAATGCAACTTTTTCCAGACTATATAACTGATTTCGCTTAAGATTGTGATTTTCATCACGTGTCCAAAATTTCATCACGATTGGCCCCATAGAACCTGATAAAATGGCCCTTAAAGATCGAACCCAAGTACCGAAATAGTGTATTTTTGTGTTGATTTTTTCTCAAATGCAACCCTTCCAAGATTATTAACTTATTTCGCTTAAAACCGTTATTTTTATCATGTGTCCAAAATTTCAGCACGATTGGCCCCATAGAACCTGATAAAATGGCCCTTAAAGATCGAACCCAAGTACCGAAATAGTGTATTTTTGTGATGATTTTTTCTCCAATGCAACTTTTTCCAGATTTAATAACTGATTTCGCTTAAGACCGTTATTTTCATCATGTGTCTAAAATTCCAGCACGATTGGCACCATAGAACCTGAAAAAATAGCTTTTGAAGATCGAACCCAATTCTCAAAATAGTGTATTTTTGTGATGATTTTTTCTCAAATGCAACTTTTTCCAGATTTCATAACTTATTTCGCTTAAGACCGATTTGCTCCATAGAAACTGATAAAATGGCCCTTAAAGATCGAACCCAAGTACTGAAATAGTGTATTTTCGAGATTATTTTTCTCCAATGCAACTTTTTCCAGAATTCATAACTTATTTCGCTTGAGACCGTTATTTTCATCACGTGTCTAATATTTCAGCACGATTAGCACCATTGAACCTGAAAAAATGGCTTTTGAAGATCGAACCCAAGCACCGAAATAGAGTATTTTTGTGTTGATTTTTTCTCAAATGCAACCCTTTCAAGATTTTATAACTTATTTCGCTTAAAACCGTTATTTTTATCAAGTGTCCAAAATTTCAGCACGATTGGCCCCATAGAACCTGATTAAATGGCCCTTAAAGATCGAACCCAAGTACTGAAATAGTATATTTTTGAGATTATTTTTTTCGCCAATGCAACTTTTTCCAGACTCTATAACTGATTTCGCTTAAGACCGTGATTTTCATCATGTGTCTATTATTTCAGCACGATTGGCACCATAGAACCTGAAAAAATGGCTCATGAAGATCGAACCCAAGCACCGAAATAGTGTATTTTTTTGATGATTTTTTCTCAAATGCATCTTTTTCCAGATTTCATAACTTATTTCGCTTAAAACCGTTATTTTTATCATGTGTCCAAAATTTCATCAAGATTGGCCCCATAGAACCTGATAAAATGTCCCTTATATATCGAACCCAAGTACTGAAATAGAATATTTGTGAGAATATTTTTTTCTCCAATGCAACTTTTTACAGTCTCTATAACTGATTTCGCTTAAGATTGTGATTTTCATCATATGTCTAAGATTTCAGCACGATTGGCGCCATAGATCCTGAAAAAATGGCTTTTGAAGATCGAACCCAAGTCTCAAAATAGTGTATTTTTGTGATGATTTTTTCTCAAATGCAATTTTTTCCAGATTTTATAACTTATTTCGCTTGAGACCGTTATTTTCATCATGTGTCCAAAATTTCATCACGATTGGCCCCATAGAACCTGATAAAATGGCCCTTAAAGATAGAACCCAAGTACTGAAATAGTGTATTTTTGTGATGATTTTTTCTCCAATGCAACTTTTTCCAGATTTAATAACTGATTTCGCTTAAGACCGTTATTTTCATCATGTGTCTAAAATTCCAGCACGATTGGCACCATAGAACCTGAAAAAATAGCTTTTGAAGATCGAACCCAATTCTCAAAATAGTGTATTTTTGTGATGATTTTTTCTCAAATGCAACTTTTTCCAGATTTCATAACTTATTTCGCTTAAGACCGATTTGCTCCATAGAAACTGATAAAATGGCCCTTAAAGATCGAACCCAAGTACTGAAATAGTGTATTTTCGAGATTATTTTTCTCCAATGCAACGTTTTCCAGAATTCATAACTTATTTCGCTTGAGACCGTTATTTTCATCACGTGTCTAATATTTCAGCACGATTAGCACCATTGAACCTGAAAAAATGGCTTTTGAAGATCGAACCCAAGCACCGAAATAGTGTATTTTTGTGTTGATTTTTTCTCAAATGCAAACCTTTCAAGATTTTATAACTTATTTCGCTTAAAACCGTTATTTTTATCAAGTGTCCAAAATTTCAGCACGATTGGCCCCATAGAACCTGATTAAATGGCCCTTAAAGATCGAACCCAAGTACTGAAATAGTATATTTTTGAGATTATTTTTTTCGCCAATGCAACTTTTTCCAGACTCTATAACTGATTTCGCTTAAGACCGTGATTTTCATCATGTGTCTATTATTTCAGCACGATTGGCACCATAGAACCTGAAAAAATGGCTCATGAAGATCGAACCCAAGCACCGAAATAGTGTATTTTTTTGATGATTTTTTCTCAAATGCATCTTTTTCCAGATTTCATAACTTATTTCGCTTAAAACCGTTATTTTTATCATGTGTCCAAAATTTCATCAAGATTGGCCCCATAGAACCTGATAAAATGTCCCTTATATATCGAACCCAAGTACTGAAATAGAATATTTTTGAGAATATTTTTTTCTCCAATGCAACTTTTTCCAGACTCTATAACTGATTTCGCTTAAGACCGTGATTTTCATCATGTGTCTACAATTTCAGCACGATTGGCACCATAGAACCTGAAAAAATGGCTTTTGAAGATCAAACCCAAGTCTCAAAATAGTGTATTTTTGTGATGATTTTTTCTCCAATGCAACTTTTTCCAGATTTAATAACTGATTTCGCTTAAGACCGTTATTTTCATCATGTGTCTAAAATTCCAGCACGATTGGCACCATAGAACCTGAAAAAATGGCTTTTGAAGATCGAACCCAATTCTCGAAATTGAGTACTAGTGTTTGATGATTTTTTCACATATGCAACATATTCCAGATTTAATAAATGATTTTGTTTGAAAACATTTTTCTCATCACGATCCTCAAATTTCAGCCCGATTTGCTCCATAGAACGTGATAAAATGGCCCTTATAGATCGAACCCAAGTACCGAAATAGAATATTTTTTAGATAATTTTTTTCTCCAATGCAACTTTTTCCAGATTCTATAACTGATTTCGCTTGAGATGGTGATTTTTATCATGTGTCTAAGATTTCAGCACGATTGGCACCATAGAACCTGAAAAAATGGCTTTTGAAGATCGAACCCAAGTCTCGAAATTGAGTACTAGTGTTTATGATTTTTTCACATATGCAACATATTCCAGATTTAATAAATGATTTTGTTTGAAAACATTTTTCTCATCACGATCCTAAAATTTCAGCCCGATTTGCTCCATAGAACGTGATAAAATGGCCCTTAAAGATCGAACCCAAGTACTGAAATAGTGTATTTTTGAGATTATTTTTTTCTCCAATGCAACTTTTTCCGGACACTATAACTGATTTCGCCTGAGACTGTGATTTTCATCATATGTCTAAGATTTCAGCACGATTGGCACCATAGAACCTGAAAAAATAGCTTTTGAAGATCGAACCCAAGTCTCAAAATAGTGTATTTTTGTGATGAATTTTTCTCAAATGCAACTTTTTCCATATTTCATAACTTATTTTGCTTGAGACCGTTATTTTCATCACGTGTCCAAAATTTCATCACGATTGGCCCCATAGAACCTGATAAAATGGCCCTTAAAGATCGAACCCAAGCACCGAAATAGTTTATTTTTGTGATGATTTTTTCTCCAATGAAACTTTTTCCAGATTTCATAACTTATTTCGCTTGAGACCGTTATTTTCATCACGTGTCCAAAATTTCATCACGATTGGCCCCATAGAACCTGATAAAATGGCCCTTAAAGATCGAACCCAAGTACCGAAATAGTGTATTTTTGTGTTGATTTTTTCTCAAATGCAACCCTTTCAAGATTTTATAACTTATTTCGCTTAAAACCGTTATTTTTATCATGTGTCCAAAATTTCAGCACGATTGGCCCCATAGAAGCTGATTAAATGGCCCTTAAAGATAGAACGCAAGTACTGAAATAGTGTATTTTTGTGATGATTTTTTCTCCAATGCAACTTTTTCCAGATTTAATAACAGATTTCGCTTAAGACCGTTATTTTCATCATGTGTCTAATATTTCAGCACAATTGGCACCATAGAACCTGAAAAAATGGCTTTTGAAGATCGAACCCAAGTCTCAAAATAGTGTATTTTTGAGATAATTTTTTTCTCCAATGCAACTTTTTCCAGACTCTATAACTTATTTCGCTTAAGACTGTGATTTTCATCATGTGTCTAGGATTTCAGCACGATTGGCACCATAGAACCTAAAAAAATGGCTTTTGAAGATCGAACCCAAGTCTAAAAATAGTGTATTTTTGTGATGATTTTTTCTTCAATGCAACTTTTTCAAGATTTCATAACTTATTTTGCTTGAGACCGTTATTTTCATCATGTGTCCAAAATTTCATCACGATTGGCCCCATAGAACCTGATAAAATGGCCCTTGAAGATCGAACCCAAGTACTGAAATAGTGTATTTTTGAGATTATTTTTTTCTCCAATACAACTTTTTCCAGATTTTATAACTTATTTCGCATAAGACCGTTATTTTCATCATGTGTCCAAAATTTCAGCACGATTGGCCCCATAGAACCTGATAAAATGGCCCTTAAAGATCGAACCCAAGTACTGAAATAGTGTATTTTTGAGATTATTTTTATCTCCAATACAACTTTTTCCAGATTTTATAACTTATTTCGCTTAAGACCGTTATTTTCATCATGTGTCTACAATTTCAGCACGATTGGCAACATAGAACCTGATAAAATGTCCCTTATAGATCGAACCCAAGTACTGAAATAGAATATTTTTGAGAATATTTTTTTCTCCAATGCAACTTTTTCCAGACTCTATAACTGATTTCGCTTAAGACCGTGATTTTCATCATGTGTCTACAATTTCAGCACGATTGGCACCATAGAACCTGAAAAAATGGCTTTTGAAGATCAAACCCAAGTCTCAAAATAGTGTATTTTTGTGATGATTTTTTCTCCAATGCAACTTTTTCCAGATTAAATAACTTATTTCGCTTAAGACCGTTATTTTCATCATGTGTCCAAAATTTCAGCACGATTGGCCCTATAGAACCTGATAAAATGGCCCTTATAGATCGAACCCAAGTACCGAAATAAGGTATTTTTGTGTTGATTTATTCTCAAATGCAACCCTTTCAAGATTTCATTACTTATTTCGCTAAAAACCGTTATTATTATCATGTGTCCAAAATTTCAGCACGATTTGCCCCATAGAACCTGATTAAATGGCCCTTATAGATCGAACCCAAGTACTGAAATAGAATATTTTTGAGAATATTTTTTTCTCCAATGCAACTTTTTCCAGACTCTATAACTGATTTCGCTTAAGATTGTGATTTTCATCATGTGTCTAAGATTTCGGCACGATTGGCAACATAGAACCTGAAAAAATGGCTTTTGAAGATCGAACCCAAGTCTCAAAATAGTGTATTATTGTGATGATTTTTTCTCCAATGCTACTTTTTCCAGATTTAATAACTGATTTCGCTTAAGACCGTTATTTTCATTATGTGTCTAAAATTTCAGCACGATTGGCACCATAGAACCTGAAAAAATGGCTTTTGAAGATCGAACCCAATTCTCAAAATTGAGTACTAGTGTTTGATGATTTTTTCACATATGCAACATATTCCAGATTTAATAAATGATTTTGTTTGAAAACATTTTTCTCATCACGATCCTAAAATTTCAGCCCGATTTGCTCCATAGAAACTGATAAAATGGCCCTTAAAGATCGAACCCAAGTACTGAAAGAGTGTATTTTTGAGATTATTTTTTTCTCCAATGCAACTTTTTCCGGACACTATAACTTATTTCGCTTAAGACTGTGATTTTCATCATGTGTCTAATATTTCAGCACGATAAGCACCATAGAACCTGAAAAAATGGCTTTTAAAGATCGAACCCAAGTCTCAAAATAGTGTATTTTTGTGATGATTTTTTCTCCAATGCAACTTTTTCCAGATTTAATAACTTATTTCGCTTAAGACCGTTATTTTCATCATGTGTCTAAAATTCCAGCACGATTGGCACCATAGAACCTGAAAAAATGGCTTTTGAAGATCGAACCCAAGTCTCGAAATTGAGTACTAGTGTTTGATGATTTTTTCACATATGCAACATATTCCAGATTTAATAAATGATTTTGTTTGAAAACATTTTTCTCATCACGATCCTAAAATTTCAGCCCGATTTGCTCCATAGAACGTGATAAAATGGCCCTTAAAGATCGAACCCAAGTACTGAAATAGTGTATTTTTGAGATTATTTTTTTCTCCAATGCAACTTTTTCCGGACACTATAACTGATTTCGCCTGAGACTGTGATTTTCATCATATGTCTAAGATTTCAGCACGATTGGCACCATAGAACCTGAAAAAATAGCTTTTGAAGATCGAACCCAAGTCTCAAAATAGTGTATTTTTGTGATGAATTTTTCTCAAATGCAACTTTTTCCATATTTCATAACTTATTTTGCTTGAGACCGTTATTTTCATCACGTGTCCAAAATTTCATCACGATTGGCCCCATAGAACCTGATAAAATGGCCCTTAAAGATCGAACCCAAGCACCGAAATAGTTTATTTTTGTGATGATTTTTTCTCCAATGAAACTTTTTCCAGATTTCATAACTTATTTCGCTTGAGACCGTTATTTTCATCACGTGTCCAAAATTTCATCACGATTGGCCCCATAGAACCTGATAAAATGGCCCTTAAAGATCGAACCCAAGTACCGAAATAGTGTATTTTTGTGTTGATTTTTTCTCAAATGCAACCCTTTCAAGATTTTATAACTTATTTCGCTTAAAACCGTTATTTTTACCATGTGTCCAAAATTTCAGCACGATTGGCCCCATAGAAGCTGATTAAATGGCCCTTAAAGATCGAACCCAAGTACTGAAATAGTATATTTTTGAGATTATTTTTTTCTCCAATGCAACTTTTTCCAGACTCTATAACTGATTTCGCTTAAGACCGTGATTTTCATCATTTGTCTATTATTTCAGCACGATTGGCACCATAGAACCTGAAAAAATGGCTCATGAAGATCGAACCCAAGCACCGAAATAGTGTATTTTTTTGATGATTTTTTCTCAAATGCAACTTTTTCCAGACTCTATAACTGATTTCGCCTAAGACTGTGATTTTCATCATGTGTCTATGATTTCAGCACGATTGGCACCATAGAACCTGAAAAAATGGCTTTTGAAGATCGAACCCAAGTCTCAAAATAGTGTATTTTTGTGATGATTTTTTCTCCAATGCAACTTTTTTCAGATTTAATAACTGATTTCGCTTAAGACCGTTATTTTCATCATGTGTCTAAAATTCCAGCACGATTGGCACCATAGAACCTGAAAAAATGGCTTTTGAAGATCGAACCCAATTCTCGAAATTGAGTACTAGTGTTTGATGATTTTTTCACATATGCAACATATTCAAGATTTAATAAATGATTTTGTTTGAAAACATTTTTCTCATCACGATCCTCAAATTTCAGCCCGATTTGCTCCATAGAACGTGATAAAATGGCCCTTATAGATCGAACCCAAGTACCGAAATAGAATATTTTTGAGATAATTTTTTTCTCCAATGCAACTTTTTCCAGACTATATAACTGATTTCGCTTAAGATTGTGATTTTCATCACGTGTCCAAAATTTCATCACGATTGGCCCCATAGAACCTGATAAAATGGCCCTTAAAGATCGAACCCAAGTACCGAAATAGTGTATTTTTGTGTTGATTTTTTCTCAAATGCAACCCTTCCAAGATTATTAACTTATTTCGCTTAAAACCGTTATTTTTATCATGTGTCCAAAATTTCAGCACGATTGGCCCCATAGAACCTGATAAAATGGCCCTTAAAGATCGAACCCAAGTACCGAAATAGTGTATTTTTGTGATGATTTTTTCTCCAATGCAACTTTTTCCAGATTTAATAACTGATTTCGCTTAAGACCGTTATTTTCATCATGTGTCTAAAATTCCAGCACGATTGGCACCATAGAACCTGAAAAAATAGCTTTTGAAGATCGAACCCAATTCTCAAAATAGTGTATTTTTGTGATGATTTTTTCTCAAATGCAACTTTTTCCAGATTTCATAACTTATTTCGCTTAAGACCGATTTGCTCCATAGAAACTGATAAAATGGCCCTTAAAGATCGAACCCAAGTACTGAAATAGTGTATTTTCGAGATTATTTTTCTCCAATGCAACTTTTTCCAGAATTCATAACTTATTTCGCTTGAGACCGTTATTTTCATCACGTGTCTAATATTTCAGCACGATTAGCACCATTGAACCTGAAAAAATGGCTTTTGAAGATCGAACCCAAGCACCGAAATAGAGTATTTTTGTGTTGATTTTTTCTCAAATGCAACCCTTTCAAGATTTTATAACTTATTTCGCTTAAAACCGTTATTTTTATCAAGTGTCCAAAATTTCAGCACGATTGGCCCCATAGAACCTGATTAAATGGCCCTTAAAGATCGAACCCAAGTACTGAAATAGTATATTTTTGAGATTATTTTTTTCGCCAATGCAACTTTTTCCAGACTCTATAACTGATTTCGCTTAAGACCGTGATTTTCATCATGTGTCTATTATTTCAGCACGATTGGCACCATAGAACCTGAAAAAATGGCTCATGAAGATCGAACCCAAGCACCGAAATAGTGTATTTTTTTGATGATTTTTTCTCAAATGCATCTTTTTCCAGATTTCATAACTTATTTCGCTTAAAACCGTTATTTTTATCATGTGTCCAAAATTTCATCAAGATTGGCCCCATAGAACCTGATAAAATGTCCCTTATATATCGAACCCAAGTACTGAAATAGAATATTTTTGAGAATATTTTTTTCTCCAATGCAACTTTTTACAGTCTCTATAACTGATTTCGCTTAAGATTGTGATTTTCATCATATGTCTAAGATTTCAGCACGATTGGCGCCATAGATCCTGAAAAAATGGCTTTTGAAGATCGAACCCAAGTCTCAAAATAGTGTATTTTTGTGATGATTTTTTCTCAAATGCAATTTTTTCCAGATTTTATAACTTATTTCGCTTGAGACCGTTATTTTCATCATGTGTCCAAAATTTCATCACGATTGGCCCCATAGAACCTGATAAAATGGCCCTTAAAGATAGAACCCAAGTACTGAAATAGTGTATTTTTGTGATGATTTTTTCTCCAATGCAACTTTTTCCAGATTTAATAACTGATTTCGCTTAAGACCGTTATTTTCATCATGTGTCTAAAATTCCAGCACGATTGGCACCATAGAACCTGAAAAAATAGCTTTTGAAGATCGAACCCAATTCTCAAAATAGTGTATTTTTGTGATGATTTTTTCTCAAATGCAACTTTTTCCAGATTTCATAACTTATTTCGCTTAAGACCGATTTGCTCCATAGAAACTGATAAAATGGCCCTTAAAGATCGAACCCAAGTACTGAAATAGTGTATTTTCGAGATTATTTTTCTCCAATGCAACGTTTTCCAGAATTCATAACTTATTTCGCTTGAGACCGTTATTTTCATCACGTGTCTAATATTTCAGCACGATTAGCACCATTGAACCTGAAAAAATGGCTTTTGAAGATCGAACCCAAGCACCGAAATAGTGTATTTTTGTGTTGATTTTTTCTCAAATGCAAACCTTTCAAGATTTTATAACTTATTTCGCTTAAAACCGTTATTTTTATCAAGTGTCCAAAATTTCAGCACGATTGGCCCCATAGAACCTGATTAAATGGCCCTTAAAGATCGAACCCAAGTACTGAAATAGTATATTTTTGAGATTATTTTTTTCGCCAATGCAACTTTTTCCAGACTCTATAACTGATTTCGCTTAAGACCGTGATTTTCATCATGTGTCTATTATTTCAGCACGATTGGCACCATAGAACCTGAAAAAATGGCTCATGAAGATCGAACCCAAGCACCGAAATAGTGTATTTTTTTGATGATTTTTTCTCAAATGCATCTTTTTCCAGATTTCATAACTTATTTCGCTTAAAACCGTTATTTTTATCAAGTGTCCAAAATTTCATCAAGATTGGCCCCATAGAACCTGATAAAATGTCCCTTATATATCGAACCCAAGTACTGAAATAGAATATTTTTGAGAATATTTTTTTCTCCAATGCAACTTTTTACAGTCTCTATAACTGATTTCGCTTAAGATTGTGATTTTCATCATATGTCTAAGATTTCAGCACGATTGGCGCCATAGATCCTGAAAAAATGGCTTTTGAAGATCGAACCCAAGTCTCAAAATTGTGTATTTTTGTGATGATTTTTTCTCAAATGCAACTTTTTCCAGATTTTATAACTTATTTCGCTTGAGACCGTTATTTTCATTATGTGTCCAAAATTTCATCACGATTGGCCCCATAGAACCTGATAAAATGGCCCTTAAAGATAGAACCCAAGTACTGAAATAGTGTATTTTTGTGATGATTTTTTCTCCAATGCAACTTTTTCCAGATTTAATAACTGATTTCGCTTAAGACCGTTATTTTCATCATGTGTCTAATATTTTAGCACAATTGGCACCATAGAACCTGAAAAAATGGCTTTTGAAGATCGAACCCAAGTCTCAAAATAGTGTATTTTTGAGATAATTTTTTTCTCCAATGCAACTTTTTCCAGACTCTATAACTTATTTCGCTTAAGACCGTGATTTTCATCATGTGTCAACAATTTCAGCACGATTGGCCCCATAGAACCTGATAAAATGTCCCTTATAGATCGAACCCAAGTACCGAAATAGAATATTTTTGAGACAATTTTTTTCTCCAATGCAACTTTTTCCAGACTCCATAACTTATTTCGCTTAAGACTGTGATTTTCATCATGTGTCTAATATGTCAGCACGATTAGCACCATAGAACCTGAAAAAATGGCTTTTGAAGATCGAACCCAAGTCTCAAAATAGTGTACTTTTGTGATGTTTTTTTCTCCAATGCAACTTTTTCCAGATTTCATAACTTATTTCGCTTGAGACCGTTATTTTCATCATGTGTCCAAAATTTCATCACGATTGGCCCCATAGAACCTGATAAAATGGCCCTTAAAGATCGAACCCAAGTACTGAAATAGTGTATTTTTGAGATTATTTTTTTCTCCAATAAAACTTTTTCCAGATTTTATAACTTATTTCGCTTAAGACCGATTTGCTCCATAGAAACTGATAAAATGGCCCTTAAAGATCGAACCCAAGTACTGAAATAGTGTATTTTCGAGATTATTTTTCTCCAATGCAACTTTTTCCAGACTCTATAACTTATTTCGCTTAAGACTGTGATTTTCATCATGTGTCTAAGATTTCAGCACGATTGGCACCATAGAACCTAAAAAAATGGCTTTTGAAGATCGAACCCAAGTCTAAAAATAGTGTATTTTTGTGATGATTTTTTCTTCAATGCAACTTTTTCAAGATTTCATAACTTATTTTGCTTGAGACCGTTATTTTTCATCATGTGTCCAAAATTTCATCACGATTGGCCCCATAGAACCTGATAAAATGGCCCTTGAAGATCGAACCCAAGTACTGAAATAGTGTATTTTTGAGATTATTTTTTTTCTCCAATACAACTTTTTCCAGATTTTATAACTTATTTCGCATAAGACCGTTATTTTCATCATGTGTCCAAAATTTCAGCACGATTGGCCCCATAGAACCTGATAAAATGGCCCTTAAAGATCGAACCCAAGTACTGAAATAGTGTATTTTTGAGATTATTTTTATCTCCAATACAACTTTTTCCAGATTTTATAACTTATTTCGCTTAAGACCGTTATTTTCATCATGTGTCTACAATTTCAGCACGATTGGCAACATAGAACCTGATAAAATGTCCCTTATAGATCGAACCCAAGTACTGAAATAGAATATTTTTGAGAATATTTTTTTCTCCAATGCAACTTTTTCCAGACTCTATAACTGATTTCGCTTAAGACCGTGATTTTCATCATGTGTCTACAATTTCAGCACGATTGGCACCATAGAACCTGATAAAATGTCCCTTATAGATCGAACCCAAGAACCGAAATAGAATATTTTTGAGACAATTTTTTTCTCCAATGCAACTTTTTCCAGACTCCATAACTTATTTCGCTTAAGACTGTGATTTTCATCATGTGTCTAATATGTCAGCACGATTAGCACCATAGAACCTGAAAAAATGGCTTTTGAAGATCGAACCCAAGTCTCAAAATAGTGTACTTTTGTGATGTTTTTTTCTCCAATGCAACTTTTTCCAGATTTCATAACTTATTTCGCTTGAGACCGTTATTTTCATCATGTGTCCAAAATTTCATCACGATTGGCCCCATAGAACCTGATAAAATGGCCCTTAAAGATCGAACCCAAGTACTGAAATAGTGTATTTTTGAGATTATTTTTTTCTCCAATAAAACTTTTTCCAGATTTTATAACTTATTTCGCTTAAGACCGATTTGCTCCATAGAAACTGATAAAATGGCCCTTAAAGATCGAACCCAAGTACTGAAATAGTGTATTTTCGAGATTATTTTTCTCCAATGCAACTTTTTCCAGACTCTATAACTTATTTCGCTTAAGACTGTGATTTTCATCATGTGTCTAAGATTTCAGCACGATTGGCACCATAGAACCTAAAAAAATGGCTTTTGAAGATCGAACCCAAGTCTAAAAATAGTGTATTTTTGTGATGATTTTTTCTTCAATGCAACTTTTTCAAGATTTCATAACTTATTTTGCTTGAGACCGTTATTTTCATCATGTGTCCAAAATTTCATCACGATTGGCCCCATAGAACCTGATAAAATGGCCCTTGAAGATCGAACCCAAGTACTGAAATAGTGTATTTTTGAGATTATTTTTTTCTCCAATACAACTTTTTCCAGATTTCATAACTTATTTCGCTTAAGACCGATTTGCTCCATAGAAACTGATAAAATGGCCCTTAAAGATCGAACCCAAGTACTGAAATAGTGTATTTTCGAGATTATTTTTCTCCAATGCAACGTTTTCCAGAATTCATAACTTATTTCGCTTGAGACCGTTATTTTCATCACGTGTCTAATATTTCAGCACGATTAGCACCATTGAACCTGAAAAAATGGCTTTTGAAGATCGAACCCAAGCACCGAAATAGTGTATTTTTGTGTTGATTTTTTCTCAAATGCAACCCTTTCAAGATTTTATAACTTATTTCGCTTAAAACCGTTATTTTTATCAAGTGTCCAAAATTTCAGCACGATTGGCCCCATAGAACCTGATTAAATGGCCCTTAAAGATCGAACCCACGTACTGAAATAGTATATTTTTGAGATGATTTTTTTCGCCAATGCAACTTTTTCCAGACTCTATAACTGATTTCGCTTAAGACCGTGATTTTCATCATGTGTCTATTATTTCAGCACGATTGGCACCATAGAACCTGAAAAAATGGCTCATGAAGATCGAACCCAAGCACCGAAATAGTGTATTTTTTTGATGATTTTTTCTCAAATAAATCTTTTTCCAGATTTCATAACTTATTTCGCTTAAAACCGTTATTTTTATCATGTGTCCAAAATTTCATCAAGATTGGCCCCATAGAACCTGATAAAATGTCCCTTATATATCGAACCCAAGTACTGAAATAGAATATTTTTGAGAATATTTTTTTCTCCAATGCAACTTTTTACAGTCTCTATAACTGATTTCGCTTAAGATTGTGATTTTCATCATATGTCTAAGATTTCAGCACGATTGGCGCCATAGATCCTGAAAAAATGGCTTTTGAAGATCGAACCCAAGTCTCAAAATAGTGTATTTTTGTGATGATTTTTTCTCAAATGCAACTTTTTCCAGATTTTATAACTTATTTCGCATAAGACCGTTATTTTCATCATGTGTCCAAAATTTCAGCACGATTGGCCCCATAGAACCTGATAAAATGGCCCTTAAAGATCGAACCCAAGTACTGAAATAGTGTATTTTTGAGATTATTTTTATCTCCAATACAACTTTTTCCAGATTTTATAACTTATTTCGCTTAAGACCGTTATTTTCATCATGTGTCTACAATTTCAGCACGATTGGCAACATAGAACCTGATAAAATGTCCCTTATAGATCGAACCCAAGTACTGAAATAGAATATTTTTGAGAATATTTTTTTCTCCAATGCAACTTTTTCCAGACTCTATAACTGATTTCGCTTAAGACCGTGATTTTCATCATGTGTCTACAATTTCAGCACGATTGGCACCATAGAACCTGAAAAAATGGCTTTTGAAGATCAAACCCAAGTCTCAAAATAGTGTATTTTTGTGATGATTTTTTCTCCAATGCAACTTTTTCCAGATTAAATAACTTATTTCGCTTAAGACCGTTATTTTCATCATGTGTCCAAAATTTCAGCACGATTGGCCCTATAGAACCTGATAAAATGGCCCTTATAGATCGAACCCAAGTACCGAAATAAGGTATTTTTGTGTTGATTTATTCTCAAATGCAACCCTTTCAAGATTTCATTACTTATTTCGCTAAAAACCGTTATTATTATCATGTGTCCAAAATTTCAGCACGATTTGCCCCATAGAACCTGATTAAATGGCCCTTATAGATCGAACCCAAGTACTGAAATAGAATATTTTTGAGAATATTTTTTTCTCCAATGCAACTTTTTCCAGACTCTATAACTGATTTCGCTTAAGATTGTGATTTTCATCATGTGTCTAAGATTTCGGCACGATTGGCAACATAGAACCTGAAAAAATGGCTTTTGAAGATCGAACCCAAGTCTCAAAATAGTGTATTATTGTGATGATTTTTTCTCCAATGCTACTTTTTCCAGATTTAATAACTGATTTCGCTTAGGACCGTTATTTTCATTATGTGTCTAAAATTTCAGCACGATTGGCACCATAGAACCTGAAAAAATGGCTTTTGAAGATCGAACCCAATTCTCGAAATTGACTACTAGTGTTTGATGATTTTTTCACATATGCAACATATTCCAGATTTAATAAATGATTTTGTTTGAAAACATTTTTCTCATCACGATCCTCAAATTTCAGCCCGATTTGCTCCATAGAACGTGATAAAATGGCCCTTATAGATCGAACCCAAGTACCGAAATAGAATATTTTTTAGATAATTTTTTTCTCCAATGCAACTTTTTCCAGATTCTATAACTGATTTCGCTTGAGATGGTGATTTTTATCATGTGTCTAAGATTTCAGCACGATTGGCACCATAGAACCTGAAAAAATGGCTTTTGAAGATCGAACCCAAGTCTCGAAATTGAGTACTAGTGTTTGATGATTTTTTCACATATGCAACATATTCCAGATTTAATAAATGATTTTGTTTGAAAACATTTTTCTCATCACGATCCTAAAATTTCAGCCCGATTTGCTCCATAGAACGTGATAAAATGGCCCTTAAAGATCGAACCCAAGTACTGAAATAGTGTATTTTTGAGATTATTTTTTTCTCCAATGCAACTTTTTCCGGACACTATAACTGATTTCGCCTGAGACTGTGATTTTCATCATATGTCTAAGATTTCAGCACGATTGGCACCATAGAACCTGAAAAAATAGCTTTTGAAGATCGAACCCAAGTCTCAAAATAGTGTATTTTTGTGATGAATTTTTCTCAAATGCAACTTTTTCCAGATTTCATAAATTATTTTGCTTGAGACCGTTATTTTCATCACGTGTCCAAAATTTCATCACGATTGGCCCCATAGAACCTGATAAAATGGCCCTTAAAGATCGAACCCAAGCACCGAAATAGTTTATTTTTGTGATGATTTTTTCTCCAATGAAACTTTTTCCAGATTTCATAACTTATTTCGCTTGAGACCGTTATTTTCATCACGTGTCCAAAATTTCATCACGATTGGCCCCATAGAACCTGATAAAATGGCCCTTAAAGATCGAACCCAAGTACCGAAATAGTGTATTTTTGTGTTGATTTTTTCTCAAATGCAACCCTTTCAAGATTTTATAACTTATTTCGCTTAAAACCGTTATTTTTATCATGTGTCCAAAATTTCAGCACGATTGGCCCCATAGAAGCTGATTAAATGGCCCTTAAAGATCGAACCCAAGTACTGAAATAGTATATTTTTGAGATTATTTTTTTCTCCAATGCAACTTTTTCCAGACTCTATAACTGATTTCGCTTAAGACCGTGATTTTCATCATTTGTCTATTATTTCAGCACGATTGGCACCATAGAACCTGAAAAAATGGCTCATGAAGATCGAACCCAAGCACCGAAATAGTGTATTTTTTTGATGATTTTTTCTCAAATGCAACTTTTTCCAGACTCTATAACTGATTTCGCCTAAGACTGTGATTTTCATCATGTGTCTATGATTTCAGCACGATTGGCACCATAGAACCTGAAAAAATGGCTTTTGAAGATCGAACCCAAGTCTCAAAATAGTGTATTTTTGTGATGATTTTTTCTCCAATGCAACTTTTTTCAGATTTAATAACTGATTTCGCTTAAGACCGTTATTTTCATCATGTGTCTAAAATTCCAGCACGATTGGCACCATAGAACCTGAAAAAATGGCTTTTGAAGATCGAACCCAATTCTCGAAATTGAGTACTAGTGTTTGATGATTTTTTCACATATGCAACATATTCAAGATTTAATAAATGATTTTGTTTGAAAACATTTTTCTCATCACGATCCTCAAATTTCAGCCCGATTTGCTCCATAGAACGTGATAAAATGGCCCTTATAGATCGAACCCAAGTACCGAAATAGAATATTTTTGAGATAATTTTTTTCTCCAATGGAACTTTTTCCAGACTATATAACTGATTTCGCTTAAGATTGTGATTTTCATCACGTGTCCAAAATTTCATCACGATTGGCCCCATAGAACCTGATAAAATGGCCCTTAAAGATCGAACCCAAGTACCGAAATAGTGTATTTTTGTGTTGATTTTTTCTCAAATGCAACCCTTCTAAGATTATTAACTTATTTCGCTTAAAACCGTTATTTTTATCATGTGTCCAAAATTTCAGCACGATTGGCCCCATAGAACCTGATTAAATGGCCCTTAAAGATCGAACCCAAGTACTGAAATAGTATATTTTTGAGATTATTTTTTTCTCCAATGCAACTTTTTCCAGACTCTATAACTGATTTCGCTAAAGACCGTGATTTTCATCATGTGTCTATTATTTCAGCACGATTGGCACCATAGAACCTGAAAAAATGGCTCATGAAGATCGAACCCAAGCACCGAAATAGTGTATTTTTTTGATGATTTTTTCTCAAATGCAACTTTTTCCAGATTTCATAACTTATTTCGCTTAGAACCGTTATTTTTATCATGTGTCCAAAATTTCATCAAGATTGGTCCCATAGAACCTGATAAAATGTCCCTTATATATCGAACCCAAGTACTGAAATAGAATATTTTTGAGAATATTTTTTTCTCCAATGCAACTTTTTCCAGACTCTATAACTGATTTCGCTTAAGATTGTGATTTTCATCATGTGTCTAAGATTTCAGCACGATTGGCACCATAGAACCTGAAAAAATGGCTTTTGAAGATCGAACCCAAGTTTCAAAATAGTGTATTTTTGTGATGAATTTTTCTCCAATGCAACTTTTTCCAGATTTTATAACTTATTTCGCTTGAGACCGTTATTTTTATCATGTGTCCAAAATTTCATCACGATTGGCCCCATAGAACCTGATAAAATGGCCCTTAAAGATCGAACCCAAGTACTGAAATAGTGTATTTTTGAGATTATTTTTATCTCCAATACAACTTTTTCCAGATTTTTTAACTTATTTCGCTTAAGACCGTTATTTTCATCATGTGTCTACAATTTCAGCACGATTGGCCACATAGAACCTGATAAAATGTCCCTTATAGATCGAACCCAAGTACTGAAATAGAATATTTTTGAGAATATTTTTTTCTCCAATGCAACTTTTTCCAGACTCTATAACTGATTTCGCTTAAGACCGTGATTTTCATCATGTGTCTACAATTTCAGCACGATTGGCACCATAGAACCTGAAAAAATGGCTTTTGAAGATCGAACCCAAGTCTCAAAATAGTGTATTTTTGTGATGATTTTTTCTCCCATGCAACTTTTTCCAGATTAAATAACTTATTTCGCAAAAAACCGTTATTTTTATCATGTGTCCAAAATTTCAGCACGATTGGCCCCATAGAACCTGATTAAATGGCCCTTAAAGATCGAACCCAAGTACAGAAATAGTATATTTTTGAGATTATTTTTTTCTCCCATACAACTTTTTCCAGACTTTATAACTGATTTCGCTTAAGACCGTGATTTTCATCATGTGTCTACAATTTCAGCACGATTGGCCCCATAGAACCTGATAAAATGTACCTTATAGATCGAACCCAAGTACTGAAATAGAATATTTTTGAGAATATTTTTTTCTCCAATGCAACTTTTTCCAGACTCTATAACTGATTTCGCTTAAGATTGTGATTTTCATCATGTGTCTAAGATTTCGGCACGATTGGCACCATAGAACCTGAAAAAATGGCTTTTGAAGATCGAACCCAATTCTCGAAATTGAGTACTAGCGTTTGATGATTTTTTCACAAATGCAACATATTCCAGATTTAATAAATGATTTTGTTTGAAAACATTTTTCTTATCACGATCCTAAAATTTCAGCACTATCGGCCCCATAGAACCTGATAAAATGGCCCTTAAAGATCGAACCCAAGTACTGAAATAGTGTATTTTTGTGATGATTTTTTCTCCAATGCAATTTTTTCCAGATTTAATAACTTCTTTCGCTTGAGACCGTTATTTTCATCATGTGTCCAAAATTTCATCACGATTGGCCCCATAGAACCTAATGAAATGGCCCTTAAAGATCGAACCCAAGTACTGAAATAGTGTATTTTTGAGATTATTTTTTTCTCCAATACAACTTTTTCCAGATTTTATAACTTATTTCGCTTAAGACCGTGATTTTCATCATGTGTCTAAAATTTCAGCACGATTGGCACCATAGAACCTGAAATAAAGGCTCATGAAGATCGAACCCAAGTCTCAAAATAGTGTATTTTTGTGATGATTTTTTCTCAAATGCAACTTTTTCCAGATTTCATAACTTATTTCGCTTGAGACCGTTATTTTCATCATGTGTCCAAAATTTCATCACGATTGGCCCCATAGAACCTAATGAAATGGCCCTTAAAGATCGAACCCAAGTACTGAAATAGTGTATTTTTGTGATTATTTTTTTCTACAATACAACTTTTTCCAGATTTTATACCTTATTTCGCTTGAGACCGTTATTTTCATCATGTGTCCAAAATTTCATCACGATTGGCCCCATAGAACCTGATAAAATGGCCCTTAAAGATCGAACCCAAGTACTGAAATAGAATATTTTTGAGAATATTTTTTTCTACTATGCATTTTTTCCAGTCTCTATAACTGATATCACTTAAGACTGTGATTTTCATCATGTGTCTAAGATTTCAGCACGATTGGCACCATAGAACCTGAAAGTATGGCTTTTGAAGATCGAACCCAAGTCTCAAAATAGTCTATTTTTGTGATGATTTTTTCTCCAATGCAACTTTTTCCAGATTTATTAACTGATTTCGATTAAGACCATTATTTTCATCATGTGTCCAAAATTTTATCACAATTGGCCCCACAGAACCTGATAAAATGGCCCTTAAAGATCGAACCCAAGTACTGAAATAGTGTATTTTTGTGATTATTTTTTTCTCCAATACAACTTTTTCCAGACTTTATAACTGATTTCGCTTAAGACCGTGATTTTCATCATGTGTCTATTATTTCAGCACGATTGGCCCCATAGAACCTGATTAAATGGCCCTTAAAGATCGAACCCAAGTACTGAAATAGTGTATTTTTGAGATTATTTTTTTCTCCAATACAACTTTTTCCAGATTTTATAACTTAGTTCGCTTAAGACCGTTATTTTCATCATGTTTCCAAAATTTCAGCACGATTGGCCCCATAGAACCTGATTAAATGGCCCTTAAAGATCGAAACCAAGTTCTGAAATAGTGTATTTTTGTGATTATTATTTTCTCCAATACAACTTTTCCAGACTTTATAACTTATTTCGCTTAAAACCGATATTTTCATCACGTGTCCAAAATTTCAGCACGATTGGCCCCATAGAACCTGATAAAATGTCCCTTATAGATCGAACCCAAGTTCTGAAAAAGAATATTTTTGAGAATATTTTTTTTTCCAATGCAACTTTTTCCAGACTCTATAACTGATTTCGCTTAAGATTGTGATTTTCGTCATTTGTCTTAGATTTCAGCACGATTGGCACCATAGAACCTGAAAAAATGGCTTTTGAAGATCGAACCCAAGTCTCAAAATAGTGTATTTTTGTGATGATTTTTTCTCCAATGCAACTTTTTCCAGATTTATTAACTGATTTCGATTAAGACCATTATTTTCATCATGTGTCCAAAATTTTATCACGATTGGCCCCACAGAACCTGATAAAATGGCCCTTAAAGATCGAACCCAAGTACTGAAATAGTGTATTTTTGAGATTATTTTTTTCTCCAATACAACTTTTTCCAGACTTTATAACTGATTTCACTTAAGACCGTGATTTTCATCATGTGTCTACAATTTCAGCACGATTGGCCACATAGAACCTGATAAAATGTCCCTTATAGATCGAACCCAAGTACTGAAATAGTGTATTTTTGAGATTATTTTTTTCTCCAATACAACTTTTTCCAGATTTAATAACTTCTTTCGCTTGAGACCGTTATTTTCATCATGTGTCCAAAATTTCATCACGATTGGCCCCATAGAACCTAATGAAATGGCCCTTAAAGATCGAACCCAAGTACTGAAATAGTGTATTTTTGAGATTATTTTTTTCTCCAATACAACTTTTTCCAGATTTTATAACAGATTTCGCCTAAGACCGTTATTTTCATTATGTGTCTAAAATTTCAGGACGATTGGCACCATAGAAGCTGAAAAAATGGCTTTTGAAGATCGAACCCAAGTCTCGAAATTGAGTACTAGTGTTTGATGATTTTTTAACATATGCAACATATTCAAGATTAAATAAATGATTTTGTTTGAAAACATTTTTCTCATCACGATCCTAAAATTTCAGCCCGATTTGCTCCATAGAAACTGATAAAATGGCCCTTAAAGATCGAACCCAAGTACTGAAATAGTGTATTTATGAGATTATTTTTTTCTTCAATGCAACTCTTTCCAGACTCTATAACTGATTTCGCCTAAGACTGTGATTTTCATCATGTGTCTAAGATTTCAGCACGATTGGCACCATAGAACCTGAAAAAATGGCTTTTGAAGATCGAACCCAAGTCTCAAAATAGTGTATTTTTGTGATGATTTTTTCTCCAATGCAACTTTTTCCAGATTAAATAACTGATTTCGCTTAAGACCGTTATTTTCATCATGTGTCTAAAATTCCAGCACGATTGGCACCATAGAACCTGAAAAAATGGCTTTTGAAGATCGAACCCAATTCTCGAAATTGAGTACTAGTGTTTGATGATTTTTTCACATATGCAACATATTCCAGATTTAATAAATGATTTTGTTTGAAAACATTTTTCTCATCACGATCCTAAAATTTCAGCCCGATATGCTCCATAGAAACTGATAAAATGGCCCTTAAAGATCGAACCCAAGTACTGAAATAGTGTATTTTTGAGATTAGTTTTTTCTCCAATGCAACTTTTTCCAGACACTTTAACTGATTTCGCCTGAGACTGTGATTTACATCATGTGTCTAAGATTTCAGCACGATTGGCACCATAGAACCTGAAAAAATGGCTTTTGAAGATCGAACCCAAGTCTCAAAATAGTGTATTTTTGTGATGATTTTTTCTCCAATGCAACTTTTTCCAGATTAAATAACTGATTTCGCTTAAGACCGTTATTTTCATCATGTGTCTAAAATTCCAGCACGATTGGCACCATAGAACCTGAAAAAATGGCTTTTGAAGATCGAACCCAATTCTCGAAATTGAGTACTAGTGTTTGATGATTTTTTCACATATGCAACATATTCCAGATTTAATAAATGATTTTGTTTGAAAACATTTTTCTCATCACGATCCTAAAATTTCAGCCCGATATGCTCCATAGAAACTGATAAAATGGCCCTTAAAGATCGAACCCAAGTACTGAAATAGTGTATTTTTGAGATTATTTTTTTCTCCAATGCAACTTTTTCCAGACACTTTAACTGATTTCGCCTGAGACTGTGATTTTCATCATGTGTCTAAGATTTCAGCACGATTGGCACCATAGAACCTGAAAAAATGGCTTTTGAAGATCGAACCCAATTCTCAAAATAGTGTATTTTTGTGATGATTTTTTCTCCAATGCAACTTTTTCCAGATTAAATAACTGATTTCGCTTAAGACCGTTATTTTCATCATGTGTCTAAAATTCCAGCACGATTGGCACCATAGAACCTGAAAAAATAGCTTTTGAAGATCGAACCCAAGTCTCAAAATAGTGTATTTTTGTGATGAATTTTTCTCAAATGCAACTTTTTCCAGATTTCATAACTTATTTCGCTTGAGACCGTTATTTTCATCATGTGTCCAAAATTTCATCACGATTGGCACCATATAACCTGATAAAATGGCCCTTAAAGATCGAACCCAAGTACTGAAATAGTGTATTT
This sequence comes from Hesperophylax magnus, assembly GCA_026573805.1. Lineage (NCBI taxonomy): Eukaryota > Metazoa > Arthropoda > Insecta > Trichoptera > Limnephilidae > Hesperophylax > Hesperophylax magnus. The sequence goes on along the minus strand of JAIUSX010000151.1, from coordinate 68,232 downwards.
TTGAGATAATTTTTTTCTCCAATACAATTTTTTCCAGATTTTATAACTAATTTCGCTTATGACCGTTTCTTTCATCATGTGTTCAAAATTTCAGCACGATTGGCCCCATAGAACCTGATAAAATGGCCCTTAAAGATCGAACCCAAGTACTGAAATAGTGTATTTTTGTGATTATTTTTTTCTCCAATACAACTATTTCCCGACTTTATAACTGATTTCGCCTAAGACTGTGATTTTCATCATGTGTCTAAGATTTCAGCACGATTGGCACCATAGAACCTGAAAAAATGGCTTTTGAAGATCGAACCCAAGTCTCGAAATTGAGTACTAGTGTTTGATGATTTTTTCATATATGCAACATATTCCAGATTTAATAAATGATTTTGTTTGAAAACATTTTTCTCATCACGATCCTAAAATTTCAGCCCGATTTGCTCCATAGATCCTGATAAAATGGCCCTTAAAGATCGAACCCAAGTACTGAAATAGTGTATTTTTGAGATTATTTTTATCTCCAATACAACTTTTTCCAGATTTTATAACTTATTTCGCTTAAGACCGTTATTTTCATCATGTGTTCAAAATTTCAGCACGATTGGCCCCACTGAAATAGAATATTTTTGAGAATATTTTTTTCTGCAATGCAACTTTTTCCAGACTCTATAACTGATTTCGCTTAAGATTGTGATTTTCATCATGTGTCTAAGATTTCAGCACGATTGGCACCATAGAACCTGATAAAATGGCCCTTAAAGATCGAACCCAAGTACCGAAATAGTGTATTTTTGTGTTGATTTTTTCTCAAATGCAACCCTTTCAAGATTTTATAACTTATTTCGCTTAAAACCGTTATTTTTATCATGTGTCCAAAATATCAGCACGATTGGCCCCATAGAAGCTGATTAAATGGCCCTTAAAGATCGAATCCAAGTACTGAAATAGTGTATTTTTGAGATTATTTTTATCTCCAATACAACTTTTTCCAGATTTTATAACTTATTTCGCTTAAGACCGTTTTTTTCATCATGTGTCTACAATTTCAGCACGATTGGCCACATAGAACCTGATAAAATGTCCCTTATAGATCGAACCCAAGTACTGAAATAGAATATTTTTGAGAATATTTTTTTCTCCAATGCAACTTTTTCCAGACTCTATAACTGATTTCGCTTAAGACCGTGATTTTCATCATGTGTCTACAATTTCAGCACGATTGGCACCATAGAACCTGAAAAAATGGCTTTTGAAGATCGAACCCAATTCTCGAAATTGAGTACTAGTGTTTGATGATTTTTTCACATATGCAACATATTCCAGATTTAATAAATGATTTTGTTTGAAAACATTTTTCTCATCACGATCCTCAAATTTCAGCCCGATTTGCTCCATAGAAACTGATAAAATGGCCCATAAAGATCGAACCCAAGTACTGAAATAGTGTATTTTTGAGATTATTTTTTTCTCCAATGCAACTTTTTCCAGACTCTATAAATGATTTCGCCTAAGACTGTGATTTTCATCATGTGTCTAAGATTTCAGCACGATTGGCACCATAGAACCTGAAAAAATGGCTTTTGAAGATCGAACCCAAGTACTGAAATAGTGTATTTTTGTGATGATTTTTTCTCCAATGCAACTTTTTCAAGATTTAATAACTGATTTCGCTTAAGACCGTGATTTTCATCATTTGTCTAAAATTCCAGCACGATTGGCAACATAGAACCTGAAAAAATGGCTTTTGAAGATCGAACCCAATTCTCGAAATTGAGTATTAGTGTTTGATGAATTTTTCACATATGCAACATATTCCAGATTTAATAAATGATTTTTTTTGAAAACATTTTTCTCATCACGATCCTCAAATTTCAGCCCGATTCGCTCCATAGAACGTGATAAAATGGCCCTTATAGATCGAACCCAAGTACCGAAATAGAATATTTTTTAGATAATTTTTTTCTCCAATGCAACTTTTTCCAGACTCTATAACTGATTTCGCTTAAGACCGTTTCTTTCATCATGTGTTCAAAATTTCAGCACGATTGGCCCCATAGAAGCTTATTAAATGGCCCTTAAAGATCGAACCCAAGTACTGAAATAGTATATTTTTGAGATTATTTTTTTCTCCAATGCAACTTTTTCCAGACTCTATAACTGATTTCGCTTAAGACCGTGATTTTCATCATGTGTCTATTATTTCAGCACGATTGGCACCATAGAACCTGAAAAAATGGCTCATGAAGATCGAACCCAAGCACCGAAATAGTGTATTTTTTTGATGATTTTATCTCAAATGCAACTTTTTCCAGATTTTATAACTTATTTCGCTTAAAACCAATATTTTTATCATGTGTCCAAAATTTCATCAAGATTGGCCCCATAGAACCTGATAAAATGTCCCTTATATATCAAACCCATGTACTGAAATAGAATATTTTTGAGAATATTTTTTTCTCCAATGCAACTTTTTCCAGACTCTATAACTGATTTCGCTTAAGATTGTGATTTTCAACATGTGTCTAAGATTTCAGCACGATTGGCACCATAGAACCTGAAAAAATGGCTCTTGAAGATCGAACCCAAGTTTCAAAATAGTGTATTTTTGTGATGAATTTTTCTCCAATGCAACTTTTTCCAGATTTTATAACTTATTTCGCTTGAGACCGTTATTTTCATCATGTGTCCAAAATTTCATCACGATTGGCCCCATAGAACCTGATAAAATGGCCCTTAAAGATCGAATCCAAGTACTGAAATAGTGTATTTTTGAGATTATTTTTATCTCCAATACAACTTTTTCCAGATTTTATAACTTATTTCGCTTAAGACCGTTATTTTCATCATGTGTCTACAATTTCAGCACGATTGGCCACATAGAACCTGATAAAATGTCCCTTATAGATCGAACCCAAGTACTGAAATAGAATATTTTTGAGAATATTTTTTTCTCCAATGCAACTTTTTCCAGATTCTATACCTGATTTCGCTTAAGACGGTGATTTTTATCATGTGTCTAAAATTTCAGCACGATTGGCACCATAGAACCTGAAAAAATGGCTTTTGAAGATCGAACCCAATTCTCGAAATTGAGTACTAGTGTTTGATGATTTTTTCACATATGCAACATATTCCAGATTAAATAAATGATTTTGTTTGAAAACATTTTTCTCATCACGATCCTCAAATTTCAGCCCGATTTGCTCCATAGAAACTGATAAAATGGCCCATAAAGATCGAACCCAAGTACTGAAATAGTGTATTTTTGAGATTATTTTTTTCTCCAATGCAACTTTTTCCAGACTCTATAACTGATTTCGCCTAAGACTGTGATTTTCATCATGTGTCTAAGATTTCAGCACGATTGGCACAATAGAACCTGAAAAAATGGCTTTTGAAGATCGAACCCAAGTACTGAAATAGTGTATTTTTGTGATGATTTTTTCTCCAATGCAACTTTTTCAAGATTTAATAACTGATTTCACTTAAGACCGTGATTTTCATCATTTGTCTAAAATTCCAGCACGATTGGCAACATAGAACCTGAAAAAATGGCTTTTGAAGATCGAACCCAATTCTCGAAATTGAGTATTAGTGTTTGATGAATTTTTCACATATGCAACATATTCCAGATTTAATAAATGATTTTTTTTGAAAACATTTTTCTCATCACGATCCTCAAATTTCAGCCCGATTCGCTCCATAGAACGTGATAAAATGGCCCTTATAGATCGAACCCAAGTACCGAAATAGAATATTTTTTAGATAATTTTTTTCTCCAATGCAACTTTTTCCAGACTCTATAACTGATTTCGCTTAAGACCGTTTCTTTCATCATGTGTTCAAAATTTCAGCACGATTGGCCCCATAGAACCTGATAAAATGGCCCTTAAAGATCGAACCCAAGTACTGAAATAGTGTATTTTTGTGATTATTTTTTTCTCCAATACAACTATTTCCAGACTTTATAACTGATTTCGCCTAAGACTGTGATTTTCATCATGTGTATAAGATTTCAGCACGATTGGCACCATAGAACCTTAAAAAATGGCTTTTGAAGATCGAACCCAAGTCTCGAAATTGAGTACTAGTGTTTGATGATTTTTTCATATATGCAACATATTCCAGATTTAATAAATGATTTTGTTTGAAAACATTTTTCTCATCACGATCCTCAAATTTCAGCCCGATTTGCTCCATAGAAACTGATAAAATGGCCCATAAAGATCGAACCCAAGTACTGAAATAGTGTATTTTTGAGATTATTTTTTTCTCCAATGCAACTTTTTCCAGACTCTATAACTGATTTCGCTTAAGACCGTTTCTTTCATCATGTGTTCAAAATTTCAGCACGATTGGCCCCATAGAACCTGATAAAATGGCCCTTAAAGATCGAACCCAAGCACCGAAATAGTGTATTTTTTTGATGATTTTTTCTCAAATGCAACTTTTTCCAGATTTTATAACTTATTTCGCTTAAAACCGTTATTTTTATCATGTGTCCAAAATTTCATCAAGATTGGCCCCATAGAACCTGATAAAATGTCCCTTATATATCAAACCCAAGTACTGAAATAGAATATTTTTGAGAATATTTTTTTCTCCAATGCAACTTTTTCCAGACTCTATAACTGATTTCGCTTAAGATTGTGATTTTCAACATGTGTCTAAGATTTCAGCACGATTGGCACCATAGAACCTGAAAAAATGGCTTTTGAAGATCGAACCCAAGTTTCAAAATAGTGTATTTTAGTGATGAATTTTTCTCCAATGCAACTTTTTCCAGATTTTATAACTTATTTCGCTTGAGACCGTTATTTTCATCATGTGTCCAAAATTTCATCACGATTGGCCCCATAGAACCTGATAAAATGGCCCTTAAAGATCGAATCCAAGTACTGAAATAGTGTATTTTTGAGATTATTTTTATCTCCAATACAACTTTTTCCAGATTTTATAACTTATTTCGCTTAAGACCGTTTTTTTCATCATGTGTCTACAATTTCAGCACGATTGGCCACATAGAACCTGATAAAATGTCCCTTATAGATCGAACCCAAGTACTGAAATAGAATATTTTTGAGAATATTTTTTTCTCCAATGCAACTTTTTCCAGACTCTATAACTGATTTCGCTTAAGACCGTGATTTTCATCATGTGTCTACAATTTCAGCACGATTGGCACCATAGAACCTGAAAAAATGGCTTTTGAAGATCGAACCCAATTCTCGAAATTGAGTACTAGTGTTTGATGATTTTTTCACATATGCAACGTATTCCAGATTTAATAAATGATTTTGTTTGAAAACATTTTTCTCATCACGATCCTCAAATTTCAGCCCGATTTGCTCCATAGAAACTGATAAAATGGCCCATAAAGATCGAACCCAAGTACTGAAATAGTGTATTTTTGAGATTATTTTTTTCTCCAATGCAACTTTTTCCAGACTCTATAAATGATTTCGCCTAAGACTGTGATTTTCATCATGTGTCTAAGATTTCAGCACGATTGGCACCATAGAACCTGAAAAAATGGCTTTTGAAGATCGAACCCAAGTACTGAAATAGTGTATTTTTGTGATGATTTTTTCTCCAATGCAACTTTTTCAAGATTTAATAACTGATTTCGCTTAAGACCGTGATTTTCATCATTTGTCTAAAATTCCAGCACGATTGGCAACATAGAACCTGAAAAAATGGCTTTTGAAGATCGAACCCAATTCTCGAAATTGAGTATTAGTGTTTGATGAATTTTTCACATATGCAACATATTCCAGATTTAATAAATGATTTTTTTTGAAAACATTTTTCTCATCACGATCCTCAAATTTCAGCCCGATTCGCTCCATAGAACGTGATAAAATGGCCCTTATAGATCGAACCCAAGTACCGAAATAGAATATTTTTTAGATAATTTTTTTCTCCAATGCAACTTTTTCCAGACTCTATAACTGATTTCGCTTAAGACCGTTTCTTTCATCATGTGTTCAAAATTTCAGCACGATTGGCCCCATAGAAGCTGATTAAATGGCCCTTAAAGATCGAACCCAAGTACTGAAATAGTATATTTTTGAGATTATTTTTTTCTCCAATGCAACTTTTTCCAGACTCTATAACTGATTTCGCTTAAGACCGTGATTTTCATCATGTGTCTATTATTTCAGCACGATTGGCACCATAGAACCTGAAAAAATGGCTCATGAAGATCGAACCCAAGCACCGAAATAGTGTATTTTTTTGATGATTTTTTCTCAAATGCAACTTTTTCCAGATTTTATAACTTATTTCGCTTAAAACCAATATTTTTATCATGTGTCCAAAATTTCATCAAGATTGGCCCCATAGAACCTGATAAAATGTCCCTTATATATCAAACCCATGTACTGAAATAGAATATTTTTGAGAATATTTTTTTCTCCAATGCAACTTTTTCCAGACTTTATAACTGATTTCGCTTAAGACGGTGATTTTTATGATGTGTCTAAAATTTCAGCACGATTGGCACCATAGAACCTGAAAAAATGGCTTTTGAAGATCGAACCCAATTCTCGAAATTGAGTACTAGTGTTTGATGATTTTTTCACATATGCAACATATTCCAGATTTAATAAATGATTTTGTTTGAAAACATTTTTCTCATCACGATCCTCAAATTTCAGCCCAATTTGCTCCATAGAAACTGATAAAATGGCCCATAAAGATCGAACCCAAGTACTGAAATAGTGTATTTTTGAGATTATTTTTTTCTCCAATGCAACTTTTTCCAGACTCTATAACTGATTTCGCCTAAGACTGTGATTTTCATCATGTGTCTAAGATTTCAGCACGATTGGCACCATAGAACCGGAAAAAATGGCTTTTGAAGATCGAACCCAAGTACTGAAATAGTGTATTTTTGTGATGATTTTTTCTCCAATGCAACTTTTTCAAGATTTAATAACTGATTTCGCTTAAGACCGTGATTTTCATCATTTGTCTAAAATTCCAGCACGATTGGCAACATAGAACCTGAAAAAATGGCTTTTGAAGATCGAACCCAATTCTCGAAATTGAGTATTAGTGTTTGATGAATTTTTCACATATGCAACATATTCCAGATTTAATAAATGATTTTTTTTGAAAACATTTTTCTCATCACGATCCTCAAATTTCAGCCCGATTCGCTCCATAGAACGTGATAAAATGGCCCTTATAGATCGAACCCAAGTACCGAAATAGAATATTTTTTAGATAATTTTTTTCTCCAATGCAACTTTTTCCAGACTCTATAACTGATTTCGCTTAAGACCGTTTCTTTCATCATGTGTTCAAAATTTCAGCACGATTGGCCCCATAGAACCTGATAAAATGGCCCTTAAAGATCGAACCCAAGTACTGAAATAGTGTATTTTTGTGATTATTTTTTTCTCCAATACAACTATTTCCAGACTTTATAACTGATTTCGCCTAAGACTGTGATTTTCATCATGTGTATAAGATTTCAGCACGATTGGCACCATAGAACCTTAAAAAATGGCTTTTGAAGATCGAACCCAAGTCTCGAAATTGAGTACTAGTGTTTGATGATTTTTTCATATATGCAACATATTCCAGATTTAATAAATGATTTTTTTTGAAAACATTTTTCTCATCACGATCCTCAAATTTCAGCCCGATTCGCTCCATAGAACGTGATAAAATGGCCCTTATAGATCGAACCCAAGTACCGAAATAGAATATTTTTTAGATAATTTTTTTCTCCAATGCAACTTTTTCCAGACTCTATAACTGATTTCGCTTAAGACCGTTTCTTTCATCATGTGTTCAAAATTTCAGCACGATTGGCCCCATAGAACCTGATAAAATGGCCCTTAAAGATCGAACCCAAGTACTGAAATAGTGTATTTTTGAGATTATTTTTATCTCCAATACAACTTTTTCCAGATTTTATAACTTATTTCGCTTAAGACCGTTTTTTTCATCATGTGTCTACAATTTCAGCACGATTGGCCACATAGAACCTGATAAAATGTCCCTTATAGATCGAACCCAAGTACTGAAATAGAATATTTTTGAGAATATTTTTTTCTCCAATGCAACTTTTTCCAGACTCTATAACTGATTTCGCTTAAGACCGTGATTTTCATCATGTGTCTACAATTTCAGCACGATTGGCACCATAGAACCTGAAAAAATGGCTTTTGAAGATCGAACCCAATTCTCGAAATTGAGTACTAGTGTTTGATGATTTTTTCACATATGCAACGTATTCCAGATTTAATAAATGATTTTGTTTGAAAACATTTTTCTCATCACGATCCTCAAATTTCAGCCCGATTTGCTCCATAGAAACTGATAAAATGGCCCATAAAGATCGAACCCAAGTACTGAAATAGTGTATTTTTGAGATTATTTTTTTCTCCAATGCAACTTTTTCCAGACTCTATAAATGATTTCGCCTAAGACTGTGATTTTCATCATGTGTCTAAGATTTCAGCACGATTGGCACCATAGAACCTGAAAAAATGGCTTTTGAAGATCGAACCCAAGTACTGAAATAGTGTATTTTTGTGATGATTTTTTCTCCAATGCAACTTTTTCAAGATTTAATAACTGATTTCGCTTAAGACCGTGATTTTCATCATTTGTCTAAAATTCCAGCACGATTGGCAACATAGAACCTGAAAAAATGGCTTTTGAAGATCGAACCCAATTCTCGAAATTGAGTATTAGTGTTTGATGAATTTTTCACATATGCAACATATTCCAGATTTAATAAATGATTTTTTTTGAAAACATTTTTCTCATCACGATCCTCAAATTTCAGCCCGATTCGCTCCATAGAACGTGATAAAATGGCCCTTATAGATCGAACCCAAGTACCGAAATAGAATATTTTTTAGATAATTTTTTTCTCCAATGCAACTTTTTCCAGACTCTATAACTGATTTCGCTTAAGACCGTTTCTTTCATCATGTGTTCAAAATTTCAGCACGATTGGCCCCATAGAAGCTGATTAAATGGCCCTTAAAGATCGAACCCAAGTACTGAAATAGTATATTTTTGAGATTATTTTTTTCTCCAATGCAACTTTTTCCAGACTCTATAACTGATTTCGCTTAAGACCGTGATTTTCATCATGTGTCTATTATTTCAGCACGATTGGCACCATAGAACCTGAAAAAATGGCTCATGAAGATCGAACCCAAGCACCGAAATAGTGTATTTTTTTGATGATTTTTTCTCAAATGCAACTTTTTCCAGATTTTATAACTTATTTCGCTTAAAACCAATATTTTTATCATGTGTCCAAAATTTCATCAAGATTGGCCCCATAGAACCTGATAAAATGTCCCTTATATATCAAACCCATGTACTGAAATAGAATATTTTTGAGAATATTTTTTTCTCCAATGCAACTTTTTCCAGACTTTATAACTGATTTCGCTTAAGACGGTGATTTTTATGATGTGTCTAAAATTTCAGCACGATTGGCACCATAGAACCTGAAAAAATGGCTTTTGAAGATCGAACCCAATTCTCGAAATTGAGTACTAGTGTTTGATGATTTTTTCACATATGCAACATATTCCAGATTTAATAAATGATTTTGTTTGAAAACATTTTTCTCATCACGATCCTCAAATTTCAGCCCAATTTGCTCCATAGAAACTGATAAAATGGCCCATAAAGATCGAACCCAAGTACTGAAATAGTGTATTTTTGAGATTATTTTTTTCTCCAATGCAACTTTTTCCAGACTCTATAACTGATTTCGCCTAAGACTGTGATTTTCATCATGTGTCTAAGATTTCAGCACGATTGGCACCATAGAACCGGAAAAAATGGCTTTTGAAGATCGAACCCAAGTACTGAAATAGTGTATTTTTGTGATGATTTTTTCTCCAATGCAACTTTTTCAAGATTTAATAACTGATTTCGCTTAAGACCGTGATTTTCATCATTTGTCTAAAATTCCAGCACGATTGGCAACATAGAACCTGAAAAAATGGCTTTTGAAGATCGAACCCAATTCTCGAAATTGAGTATTAGTGTTTGATGAATTTTTCACATATGCAACATATTCCAGATTTAATAAATGATTTTTTTTGAAAACATTTTTCTCATCACGATCCTCAAATTTCAGCCCGATTCGCTCCATAGAACGTGATAAAATGGCCCTTATAGATCGAACCCAAGTACCGAAATAGAATATTTTTTAGATAATTTTTTTCTCCAATGCAACTTTTTCCAGACTCTATAACTGATTTCGCTTAAGACCGTTTCTTTCATCATGTGTTCAAAATTTCAGCACGATTGGCCCCATAGAACCTGATAAAATGGCCCTTAAAGATCGAACCCAAGTACTGAAATAGTGTATTTTTGTGATTATTTTTTTCTCCAATACAACTATTTCCAGACTTTATAACTGATTTCGCCTAAGACTGTGATTTTCATCATGTGTATAAGATTTCAGCACGATTGGCACCATAGAACCTTAAAAAATGGCTTTTGAAGATCGAACCCAAGTCTCGAAATTGAGTACTAGTGTTTGATGATTTTTTCATATATGCAACATATTCCAGATTTAATAAATGATTTTGTTTGAAAACATTTTTCTCATCACGATCCTCAAAGTTCAGCCCGATTTGCTCCATAGAAACTGATAAAATGGCCCATAAAGATCGAACCCAAGTACTGAAATAGTGTATTTTTGAGATTATTTTTTTCTCCAATGCAACTTTTTCCAGACTCTATAACTGATTTCGCTTAAGACCGTTTCTTTCATCATGTGTTCAAAATTTCAGCACGATTGGCCCCATAGAACCTGATAAAATGGCCCTTAAAGATCGAACCCAAGTACTGAAATAGTGTATTTTTGTGATTATTTTTTTCTCCAATACAACTATTTCCAGACTTTATAACTGATTTCGCCTAAGACTGTGATTTTCATCATGTGTATAAGATTTCAGCACGATTGGCACCATAGAACCTTAAAAAATGGCTTTTGAAGATCGAACCCAAGTCTCGAAATTGAGTACTAGTGTTTGATGATTTTTTCATATATGCAACATATTCCAGATTTAATAAATGATTTTGTTTGAAAACATTTTTCTCATCACGATCCTAAAATTTCAGCCCGATTTGCTCCATAGATCCTGATAAAATGGCCCTTAAAGATCGAACCCAAGTACTGAAATAGTTTTTTTTTTTTTTTTTTTTTTTTTTTTTTTTTTTTTTTTTTTTTTTTTTTTATATATTCAATAATATTATTATTGGGTTTATAAAAACAGTTTATTTTTACACAAGTTCTGCTGTGTAATTATTATTACGCGTGACAGCTGTTTCGCCCTCTGAAGGCATTATCAAACTGTGGGTAGCCCACTTACAGACGATACATTTATATTATTTCTAGGTAGGTATTTTAATTTCAATTACTGATTTCTTAATTGATTTTTGAGTAAGATATTAGAAATTATTAATGGTTATTACCCCAGCAAAGTTTCCCCAATTAGTGTTATGTTAAAAATTTGACTGAATGTCTTAATGTTAGTTATTCCCAAACGATGGCTCATAGGGTTATTTTAATAGCATAATTAAGTACTTCATAGTGCACTCATATTTGAACTAGGTTTGAAGATATCTAGTAGGGGTGAACGAATTATATTTGTTTGTTCATTAATTAGAATAGCTTTCGGATTATTAGAGTTTTTGTTAATTTCTAACTGTTCTAAAAGGTTCAGTTTACGGCCTTTATTTTGTACGTGTAACGGAGTTGGTTTATTATTATCATTAAGTGAGTGATTTTCATCTAGGAGATGTTTGGCAAATTGAGATTGCATTTTATTATTATTTTTAAAAGATCTTATATGTTCTTTGAACCTAGTTTTAAAGGACCGGCCCGTTTGTCCAACATAAACAGCGTTGCATTCGTCACACTGGAGTTTATAAATGCCACTATTTTGTAATTTGAGTACCTTGCTTTTTGAGTTTTTAAGAGATGATCCTAAGTTGTTATTTGTGCGGAAGGCAATATCTAAGCCACACTTTTTGAGGACTTTTGCAATTTTATTAGATGTCTGTCCGATGAATTCTAAACACCCGTTTACAGACACGACACGTTTACAGATACGACCATTAATTATAAATCCTTACACCCATGGTCACATAAATTATCTGCCTACCACTCAATGGTACATAGGCTTAATAACATCCCACTCGACAAGAAAGCATACGAGAAGGAAAAAAATACAATCCTAACTACTGCTAAAAATAATGGCTTCAAGGGTAGAGACATTGAAAAAATAATTAATAATAACAAACACAAAAATAACCTTAAATTAATTTACCCAGTGACTAATAATAAGACGAATAATAAATTCGGGTGTTTAGAATTCATCGTACAGACATCTAATAAAATTGCAAAAGTCCTCAAAAAGTGTGGCTTAGATATTGCCTTCCGCACAAATAACAACTTAGGATCATCTCTTAAAAACTCAAAAAGTAAGGAACTCAAATTACAAAATAGTGGCATTTATAAACTCCAGTGTGACGAATGCAACGCTGTTTATGTTGGACAAACGGGCCGGTCCTTTGAAACTAGGTTCAAAGAACATATAAGATCTTTTAAAAATAATAATAAAATGCAATCTCAATTTGCCAAACATCTCCTAGATGAAAATCACTCACTTAATGATAATAATAAACCAACTCCGTTACACGTACAAAATAAAGGCCGTAAACTGAACCTTTTAGAACAGTTAGAAATTAACAAAAACTCTAATAATCCGAAAGCTATTCTAATTAATGAACAAACAAATATAATTCGTTCACCCCTACTAGATATCTTCAAACCTAGTTCAAATATGAGTGCACTATGAAGTACTTAATTATGCTATTAAAATAACCCTATGAGTCATCGTTTGGGAATAACTAACATTAAGACATTCAGTCAAATTTTTAACATTACACTAATTGGGGAAACTTTGCTGGGGTAATAACCATTAATAATTTCTAATATCTTACTCAAAAATCAATTAAGAAATCAGTAATTGAAATTAAAATACCTACCTAGAAATAATATAAATGTATCGTCTGTAAGTGGGCTACCCACAGTTTGATAATGCCTTCAGAGGGCGAAACAGCTGTCACGCGTAATAATAATTACACAGCAGAACTTGTTTAAAAATAAACTGTTTTTATAAACCCAATAATAATATTATTGAATATATAAAAAATAAAAAATAAAATGGAGTTCTACAAATTAAACTTAATAACAATAAATATACTGAAATAGTGTATTTATGAGATTATTTTTTTCTTCAATGCAACTCTTTCCAGACTCTATAACTGATTTCGCCTAAGACTGTGATTTTCATCATGTGTCTAAGATTTCAGCACGATTGGCACCATAGAACCTGAAAAAATGGCTTTTGAAGATCGAACCCAAGTCTCAAAATAGTGTATTTTTGTGATGATTTTTTCTCCAATGCAACTTTTTCCAGATTTAATAACTGATTTCGCTTGAGACCGTTATTTTCATCATGTGACTAAAATTCCAGCACGATTGGCACCATAGAACCTGAAAAAATGGCTTTTGAAGATCGAACCCAATTCTCGAAATTGAGTACTAGTGTTTGATGATTTTTTCACATATGCAACATATTCCAGATTTAATAAATGATTTTGTTTGAAAACATTTTTCTCATCACGATCCTAAAATTTCAGCCCGATTTGCTCCATAGAAACTGATAAAATGGCCCTTAAAGATCGAACCCAAGTACTGAAATAGTGTATTTTTGAGATTATTTTTTTCTCCAATGCAACTTTTTCCAGACACTATAACTGATTTCGCCTGAGACTGTGATTTTCATCATGTGTCTAAGATTTCAGCACGATTGGCACCATAGAACCTGAAAAAATGGCTTTTGAAGATCGAACCCAATTCTCAAAATAGTGTATTTTTGTGATGATTTTTTCTCCAATGCATTTTTTTCCAGATTTAATAACTTATTTCGCTTGAGACCGTTATTTTCATCATGTGTCCAAAATTTCATCTCGATTGGCCCCATAGAACCTGATAAAATGGCCCTTAACGATCGAAACCAAGTACTGAAATAGTGTATTTTTGAGATTATTTTTTTCTCCAATACAACTTTTTCCAGATTTTATAACTTATTTCGTTTAAGACCGTTATTTTCATCATGTGTCCAAAATTTCAGCACGATTGGCACCATAGAACCTGAAAAAATGGCTTTTGAAGATCGAACCCAAGTCTCGAAATTGAGTACTAGTGTTTGATGATTTTTTCACAAATGCAACATATTCCAGATTTAATAAATGATTTTGTTTGAAAACATTTTTCTTATCACGATCCTAAAGTTTCAGCACGATCGGCCCCAAAGAACCTGATAAAATGGCCCTTAAAGATCGAACCCAAGTACTGAAATAGTGTATTTTTGTGATGATTTTTTCTCCAATGCATTTTTTTCCAGATTCAATAACTTATTTCGCTTGAGACCGTTATTTTCATCATGTGTCCAAAATTTCATCACGATTGGCCCCATGGAACCTAATGAAATGGCCCTTAAAGATCGAACCCAAGTACTGAAATAGTGTATTTTTGAGATTATTTTTTTCTCCAATACAATTTTTTCCAGATTTTATAACTTATTTCGCTTAAGACCGTGATTTTCATCATGTGTCTAAAATTTCAGCACGATTGGCACCATAGAACCTGAAATAATGACTCATGAAGATCGAACCCAAGTCTCAAAATAGTGTATTTTTGTGATGATTTTTTCTCAAATGCAACTTTTTCCAGATTTCATAACTTATTTCGCTTGAGACCGTTATTTTCATCATGTGTCCAAAATTTCATCACGATTGGCCCCATAGAACCTAATGAAATGGCCCTTAAAGATCGAACCCAAGTACTGAAATAGTGTATTTTTGTGATTATTTTTTTCTACAATACAACTTTTTCCAGATTTTATACCTTATTTCGCTTGAGACCGTTATTTTCATCATGTGTCCAAAATTTCATCACGATTGGCCACACAGAACCTGATAAAATGGCCCTTAAAGATCGAACCCAAGTACTGAAATAGTGTATTTTTGTGATTATTTTTTTCTCCAATACAACTTTTTCCAGACTTTATAACTGATTTCGCTTAAGACCGTGATTTTCATCATGTGTCTATTATTTCAGCACGATTGGCCCCATATATCCTGATTAAATGGCCCTTAAAGATCGAACCCAAGTACTGAAATAGTGTATTTTTGAGATTATTTTTTTCTCCAATACAACTTTTTCCAGATTTTATAACTTATTTCGCTTGAGACCGTTATTTTCATCATGTGTCCAAAATATCATCACGATTAGCCCCATAGAACCTTATAAAATGGCCCTTAAAGATCGAACCCAAGTACTGAAATAGTGTATTTTTGTGATTATTTTTTTCTCCAATACAACTTTTTCCAGACTTTATAACTGATTTCGCTTAAGACCGTGATTTTCATCATGTGTCTATTATTTCAGCACGATTGGCCCCATAGATCCTGATTAAATGGCCCTTAAAGATCGAACCCAAGTACTGAAATAGTGTATTTTTGAGATTATTTTTTTCTCCAATACAACTTTTTCCAGATTTTATAACTTATTTCGCTTGAGACCGTTATTTTCATCATGTGTCCAAAATATCATCACGATTAGCCCCATAGAACCTTGTAAAATGTCCCTTATAGATCGAACCCAAGTACTGAAATAGAATATTTTTGAGAATATTTTTTTCTCCAATGCAACTTTTTCCAGACTCTATAACTGATTTCGCTTAAGATTGTGATTTTCATCATGTGTCTAAGATTTCATCACGATTGGCCCCATAGAACCTTATAAAATGGCCCTTAAAGATCGAACCCAAGTACTGAAATAGTGTATTTTTGAGATTATTTTTTTCTCCAATACAACTTTTTCCAGATTTTATAACTTATTTCGCTTAAGACCGTTATTTTCATCATGTGTCTAAGATTTCATCACGATTGGCCCCATAGAACCTTATAAAATGGCCCTTAAAGATCGAACCCAAGTACTGAAATAGAATATTTTTGAGAATATTTTTTTCTACTATGCATTTTTTCCAGACTCTTTAACTGATATCACTTAAGACTGTGATTTTCATCATGTGTCTAAGATTTCAGCACGATTGGCACCATAGAACCTGAAAAAATGGCTTTTGAAGATCGAACCCAAGTCTCGAAATTGAGTACTAGTGTTTATGATTTTTTCACATATGCAACATATTCCAGATTTAATAAATGATTTTGTTTGAAAACATTTTTCTCATCACGATCCTAAAATTTCAGCCCGATTTGCTCCAGAGAAACTGATAAAATGGCCCTTAAAGATCGAACCCAAGTACTGAAATAGTGTATTTTTGTGATGATTTTTTCTCAAATGCAACTTTTTCAAGATTTCATAACTTATTTCGCTTGAGAACTGATATTTTCATCATGTTTCCAAAATTTCATCACGATTGGCACCATTGAACCTGATAAAATGTCCCTTATAGATCGAACCCAAGTACCGAAATAGAATATTTTTGAGAATATTTTTTTCTCCAATGCATTTTTTCCAGACTCTATAACTGATTTCGTTTAAGACTGTGATTTTCATCATGTGTCTAAGATTTCAGCACGATTGGCACCATAGAACCTGAAAAAATGGCTTTTGAAGATCGAACCCAAGTCTCGAAATTGAGTACTAGTGTTTGATGATTTTTTCACATATGCAACATATTCCAGATTTAATAAATGATTTTGTTTGAAAACATTTTTCTCATCACGATCCTAAAATTTCAGCCCGATTTGCTCCAGAGAAACTGATAAAATGGCCCTTAAAGATCGAACCCAAGTACTGAAATAGTGTATTTTTGTGATGATTTTTTCTCCAATGCATTTTTTTCCAGATTTAATAACTTATTTCGCTTGAGACCGTTATTTTCATCATGTGTCCAAAATTTCATCACGATTGGCCCTATGGAACCTAATGAAATGGTCCTTAAAGATCGAACCCAAGTACTGAAATAGTGTATTTTTGAGATTATTTTTTTCTCCAATACAACTTTTTCCAGATTTTATAACTTATTTCGCTTAAGACCGTGATTTTCATCATGTGTCTAAAATTTCAGCACGATTGGCACCATAGAACCTGAAATAATGGCTCATGAAGATCGAACCCTAGTCTCAAAATAGTGTATTTTTGTGATGATTTTTTCTCAAATGCAACTTTTTCCAGATTTCATAACTTATTTCGCTTGAGACCGTTATTTTCATCATGTGTCCAAAATTTCATCACGATTGGCCCCATAGAACCTAATGAAATGGCCCTTAAAGATCGAACCCAAGTACTGAAATAGTGTATTTTTGTGATTATTTTTTTCTACAATACAACTTTTTCCAGATTTTATACCTTATTTCGCTTGAGACCGTTATTTTCATCATGTGTCCAAAATTTCATCACGATTGGCCCCATAGAACCTGATAAAATGGCCCTTAAAGATCGAACCCAAGTACTGAAATAGAATATTTTTGAGAATATTTTTTTCTACTATGCATTTTTTCCAGACTCTATAACTGATATCACTTAAGACTGTGATTTTCATCATGTGTCTAAGATTTCAGCACAATTGGCACCATAGAACCTGAAAGTATGGATTTTGAAGATCGAACCCAAAACTCAAAATAGTCTATTTTTGTGATGATTTTTTCTCCAATGCAACTTTTTCCAGATTTATTAACTGATTTCGATTAAGACCATTATTTTCATCATGTGTCCAAAATTTCATCACGATTGGCCCCACAGAACCTGATAAAATGGCCCTTAAAGATCGAACCCAAGTACTGAAATAGTGTATTTTTGTGATTATTTTTTTCTCCAATACAACTTTTTCCAGACTTTATAACTGATTTCGCTTAAGACCGCGATTTTCATCATGTGTCTATTATTTCAGCACGATTGGCCCCATAGAACCTGATTAAATGGCCCTTAAAGATCGAACCCAAGTACTGAAATAGTGTATTTTTGAGATTATTTTTTTCTCCAATACAACTTTTTCCAGATTTTATAACTTATTTCGCTTGAGACCGTTATTTTCATCATGTGTCCAAAATTTCATCACGATTAGCCCCATAGAACCTTATAAAATGGCCCTTAAAGATCGAACCCAAGTACTGAAATAGTGTATTTTTGAGATTATTTTTTTCTCCAATACAACTTTATCCAGATTTAATAACTGATTTCGCTTAAGACCGTTATTTTCATTATGTGTCTAAAATTTCAGCACGATTGGCACCATAGAACCTGATAAAATGGCTTTTGAAGATCGAACCCAATTCTCGAAATTGAGTACTAGTGTTTGATGATTTTTTCACATATGCAACATATTCCAGATTTAATTATTGATTTTGTTTGAAAACATTTTTCTCATCACGATCCTAAAATTTCAGCCCGATTTGCTCCATAGAAACTGATAAAATGGCCCTTAAAGATCGAACCCAAGTACTGAAATAGTGTATTTTTGAGATTATGTTTTTCTCCCATGCAACTTTTTCCAGACTCTATAACTGATTTCGCTTAAGATTGTGATTTTCATCATATGTCTAAGATTAGAGCACGATTGGCACAATAGAACCTGAAAAAATGGCTTTTGAAGATCGAACCCAAGTCTCAAAATAGTGTATTTCTGTGATGATTTTTTCTCCAATGCATTTTTTTCCAGATTTAATAACTGATTTCGCTTAAGACCGTTATTTTCATCATGTGTCTAAAATTTCAGCACGATTGGCACCATAGAACCTGAAAAAATGGCTTTTGAAGATCGAACCCAATTCTCAAAATAGTGTATTTTTGTGATGATTTTTTCTCCAATGCATTTTTTTCCAGATTTAATAACTTATTTCGCTTGAGACCGTTATTTTCATCATGTGTCCAAAATTTCATCTCGATTGGCCCCATAGAACCTGATAAAATGGCCCTTAACGATCGAAACCAAGTACTGAAATAGTGTATTTTTGAGATTATTTTTTTCTCCAATACAACTTTTTCCAGATTTTATAACTTATTTCGTTTAAGACCGTTATTTTCATCATGTGTCCAAAATTTCAGCACGATTGGCACCATAGAACCTGAAAAAATGGCTTTTGAAGATCGAACCCAAGTCTCGAAATTGAGTACTAGTGTTTGATGATTTTTTCACAAATGCAACATATTCCAGATTTAATAAATGATTTTGTTTGAAAACATTTTTCTTATCACGATCCTAAAGTTTCAGCACGATCGGCCCCAAAGAACCTGATAAAATGGCCCTTAAAGATCGAACCCAAGTACTGAAATAGTGTATTTTTGTGATGATTTTTTCTCCAATGCATTTTTTTCCAGATTCAATAACTTATTTCGCTTGAGACCGTTATTTTCATCATGTGTCCAAAATTTCATCACGATTGGCCCCATGGAACCTAATGAAATGGCCCTTAAAGATCGAACCCAAGTACTGAAATAGTGTATTTTTGAGATTATTTTTTTCTCCAATACAATTTTTTCCAGATTTTATAACTTATTTCGCTTAAGACCGTGATTTTCATCATGTGTCTAAAATTTCAGCACGATTGGCACCATAGAACCTGAAATAATGACTCATGAAGATCGAACCCAAGTCTCAAAATAGTGTATTTTTGTGATGATTTTTTCTCAAATGCAACTTTTTCCAGATTTCATAACTTATTTCGCTTGAGACCGTTATTTTCATCATGTGTCCAAAATTTCATCACGATTGGCCCCATAGAACCTAATGAAATGGCCCTTAAAGATCGAACCCAAGTACTGAAATAGTGTATTTTTGTGATTATTTTTTTCTACAATACAACTTTTTCCAGATTTTATACCTTATTTCGCTTGAGACCGTTATTTTCATCATGTGTCCAAAATTTCATCACGATTGGCCACACAGAACCTGATAAAATGGCCCTTAAAGATCGAACCCAAGTA
The DNA here is from genome assembly GCA_026573805.1 of Hesperophylax magnus. Lineage (NCBI taxonomy): Eukaryota > Metazoa > Arthropoda > Insecta > Trichoptera > Limnephilidae > Hesperophylax > Hesperophylax magnus. The sequence continues at coordinate 48,215 of JAIUSX010000151.1, read as the reverse complement.
CTGAAATAGTGTATTTTTGTGATTATTTTTTTCTCCAATACAACTTTTTCCAGACTTTATAACTGATTTCGCTTAAGACCGTGATTTTCATCATGTGTCTATTATTTCAGCACGATTGGCCCCATATATCCTGATTAAATGGCCCTTAAAGATCGAACCCAAGTACTGAAATAGTGTATTTTTGAGATTATTTTTTTCTCCAATACAACTTTTTCCAGATTTTATAACTTATTTCGCTTGAGACCGTTATTTTCATCATGTGTCCAAAATATCATCACGATTAGCCCCATAGAACCTTATAAAATGGCCCTTAAAGATCGAACCCAAGTACTGAAATAGTGTATTTTTGTGATTATTTTTTTCTCCAATACAACTTTTTCCAGACTTTATAACTGATTTCGCTTAAGACCGTGATTTTCATCATGTGTCTATTATTTCAGCACGATTGGCCCCATAGATCCTGATTAAATGGCCCTTAAAGATCGAACCCAAGTACTGAAATAGTGTATTTTTGAGATTATTTTTTTCTCCAATACAACTTTTTCCAGATTTTATAACTTATTTCGCTTGAGACCGTTATTTTCATCATGTGTCCAAAATATCATCACGATTAGCCCCATAGAACCTTGTAAAATGTCCCTTATAGATCGAACCCAAGTACTGAAATAGAATATTTTTGAGAATATTTTTTTCTCCAATGCAACTTTTTCCAGACTCTATAACTGATTTCGCTTAAGATTGTGATTTTCATCATGTGTCTAAGATTTCATCACGATTGGCCCCATAGAACCTTATAAAATGGCCCTTAAAGATCGAACCCAAGTACTGAAATAGTGTATTTTTGAGATTATTTTTTTCTCCAATACAACTTTTTCCAGATTTTATAACTTATTTCGCTTAAGACCGTTATTTTCATCATGTGTCTAAGATTTCATCACGATTGGCCCCATAGAACCTTATAAAATGGCCCTTAAAGATCGAACCCAAGTACTGAAATAGAATATTTTTGAGAATATTTTTTTCTACTATGCATTTTTTCCAGACTCTTTAACTGATATCACTTAAGACTGTGATTTTCATCATGTGTCTAAGATTTCAGCACGATTGGCACCATAGAACCTGAAAAAATGGCTTTTGAAGATCGAACCCAAGTCTCGAAATTGAGTACTAGTGTTTATGATTTTTTCACATATGCAACATATTCCAGATTTAATAAATGATTTTGTTTGAAAACATTTTTCTCATCACGATCCTAAAATTTCAGCCCGATTTGCTCCAGAGAAACTGATAAAATGGCCCTTAAAGATCGAACCCAAGTACTGAAATAGTGTATTTTTGTGATGATTTTTTCTCAAATGCAACTTTTTCAAGATTTCATAACTTATTTCGCTTGAGAACTGATATTTTCATCATGTTTCCAAAATTTCATCACGATTGGCACCATTGAACCTGATAAAATGTCCCTTATAGATCGAACCCAAGTACCGAAATAGAATATTTTTGAGAATATTTTTTTCTCCAATGCATTTTTTCCAGACTCTATAACTGATTTCGTTTAAGACTGTGATTTTCATCATGTGTCTAAGATTTCAGCACGATTGGCACCATAGAACCTGAAAAAATGGCTTTTGAAGATCGAACCCAAGTCTCGAAATTGAGTACTAGTGTTTGATGATTTTTTCACATATGCAACATATTCCAGATTTAATAAATGATTTTGTTTGAAAACATTTTTCTCATCACGATCCTAAAATTTCAGCCCGATTTGCTCCAGAGAAACTGATAAAATGGCCCTTAAAGATCGAACCCAAGTACTGAAATAGTGTATTTTTGTGATGATTTTTTCTCCAATGCATTTTTTTCCAGATTTAATAACTTATTTCGCTTGAGACCGTTATTTTCATCATGTGTCCAAAATTTCATCACGATTGGCCCTATGGAACCTAATGAAATGGTCCTTAAAGATCGAACCCAAGTACTGAAATAGTGTATTTTTGAGATTATTTTTTTCTCCAATACAACTTTTTCCAGATTTTATAACTTATTTCGCTTAAGACCGTGATTTTCATCATGTGTCTAAAATTTCAGCACGATTGGCACCATAGAACCTGAAATAATGGCTCATGAAGATCGAACCCTAGTCTCAAAATAGTGTATTTTTGTGATGATTTTTTCTCAAATGCAACTTTTTCCAGATTTCATAACTTATTTCGCTTGAGACCGTTATTTTCATCATGTGTCCAAAATTTCATCACGATTGGCCCCATAGAACCTAATGAAATGGCCCTTAAAGATCGAACCCAAGTACTGAAATAGTGTATTTTTGTGATTATTTTTTTCTACAATACAACTTTTTCCAGATTTTATACCTTATTTCGCTTGAGACCGTTATTTTCATCATGTGTCCAAAATTTCATCACGATTGGCCCCATAGAACCTGATAAAATGGCCCTTAAAGATCGAACCCAAGTACTGAAATAGAATATTTTTGAGAATATTTTTTTCTACTATGCATTTTTTCCAGACTCTATAACTGATATCACTTAAGACTGTGATTTTCATCATGTGTCTAAGATTTCAGCACAATTGGCACCATAGAACCTGAAAGTATGGATTTTGAAGATCGAACCCAAAACTCAAAATAGTCTATTTTTGTGATGATTTTTTCTCCAATGCAACTTTTTCCAGATTTATTAACTGATTTCGATTAAGACCATTATTTTCATCATGTGTCCAAAATTTCATCACGATTGGCCCCACAGAACCTGATAAAATGGCCCTTAAAGATCGAACCCAAGTACTGAAATAGTGTATTTTTGTGATTATTTTTTTCTCCAATACAACTTTTTCCAGACTTTATAACTGATTTCGCTTAAGACCGCGATTTTCATCATGTGTCTATTATTTCAGCACGATTGGCCCCATAGAACCTGATTAAATGGCCCTTAAAGATCGAACCCAAGTACTGAAATAGTGTATTTTTGAGATTATTTTTTTCTCCAATACAACTTTTTCCAGATTTTATAACTTATTTCGCTTGAGACCGTTATTTTCATCATGTGTCCAAAATTTCATCACGATTAGCCCCATAGAACCTTATAAAATGGCCCTTAAAGATCGAACCCAAGTACTGAAATAGTGTATTTTTGAGATTATTTTTTTCTCCAATACAACTTTATCCAGATTTAATAACTGATTTCGCTTAAGACCGTTATTTTCATTATGTGTCTAAAATTTCAGCACGATTGGCACCATAGAACCTGATAAAATGGCTTTTGAAGATCGAACCCAATTCTCGAAATTGAGTACTAGTGTTTGATGATTTTTTCACATATGCAACATATTCCAGATTTAATTATTGATTTTGTTTGAAAACATTTTTCTCATCACGATCCTAAAATTTCAGCCCGATTTGCTCCATAGAAACTGATAAAATGGCCCTTAAAGATCGAACCCAAGTACTGAAATAGTGTATTTTTGAGATTATGTTTTTCTCCCATGCAACTTTTTCCAGACTCTATAACTGATTTCGCTTAAGATTGTGATTTTCATCATATGTCTAAGATTAGAGCACGATTGGCACAATAGAACCTGAAAAAATGGCTTTTGAAGATCGAACCCAAGTCTCAAAATAGTGTATTTCTGTGATGATTTTTTCTCCAATGCATTTTTTTCCAGATTTAATAACTGATTTCGCTTAAGACCGTTATTTTCATCATGTGTCTAAAATTTCAGCACGATTGGCACCATAGAACCTGAAAAAATGGCATTTGAAGATCGAACCCAAGTCTCAAAATAGTGTATATTTGTGATGATTTTTTCTCAAATGCATCTTTATCCAGATTTCATAACTTATTTCGCTTGAGACCGTTATTTTCATCATGTGTCCAAAATTTCATGACGATTGGCCCCATAGAACCTAATAAAATGGCCCTTAAAGATCGAACCCAAGTACTGAAATAGTGTATTTTTGAGATTATTTTTTTCTCCAATACAACTTTTTCCAGATTTTATAACTTATTTCGCTTAAGACCGTTATTTTCATCATGTGTCCAAAATTTCAGCACGATTGGCCGCATAGAACCTGATAAAATGGCCATTAAAGATCGAACCCAAGTACCGAAATAGTGTATTTTTGTACTGATTTTTTCTCAAATGCAACCCATTGAAGATTTCATAACTTATTTCGTTTAAAACCGTTATTTTTATGATGTGTCCAAAATTTCAGCACGATTGGCCCCATAGAACCTGATAAAATGGTCCTTAAAGATCGAACCCAAGTACTGAAATAGTGTATTTTTTAGATTATTTTTTTCTCCAATACAACTTTTTCCAGATTTTATAACTTATTTCGCTTGAGACCGTTATTTTCATCATGTGTCCAAAATTTCATGACGATTGGCCCCATAGAACCTTATAAAATGGCCCTTAAAGATCGAACCCAAGTACTGAAATAGAATATTTTTGAGAATATTTTTTTCTACTATGCATTTTTTCCAGATTTCATAACTTATTTCGCTTAAGACTGTTATTTTCATCATGTTTCCAAAATTTCATCACGATTGGCCCCATTGAACCTGATAAAATGTCCCTAATAGATCGAACCCAAGTACCGAAATAGAATTTTTTTGAGAATTTTTTTTTCTCCAATGCATTTTTTCCAGACTCTATAACTGATTTCGCTTAAGACCGTTATTTTCATCATGTTTCCAAAATTTCATCACGATTGGCCCCATTGAACCTGATAAAATGGCCCTTAAAGATCGAACCCAAGTACTGAAATAGTGTATTTTTGAGATTTTTTTTTTCTCCAATACAACTTTTTCCAGATTTTATAACTTATTTCGCTTAAGACCGTTATTTTCATCATGTGTCCAAAATTTCAGCACGATTGGCCGCATAGAACCTGATAAAATGGCCATTAAAGATCGAACCCAAGTACCGAAATAGTGTATTTTTGTACTGATTTTTTCTCAAATGCAACCCATTGAAGATTTCATAACTTATTTCGTTTAAAACCGTTATTTTTATGATGTGTCCAAAATTTCAGCACGATTGGCCTCATAGAACCTGATAAAATGGTCCTTAAAGATCGAACCCAAGTACTGAAATAGTGTATTTTTGAGATTATTTTTTTCTCCAATACAACTTTTTCCAGATTTTATAACTTATTTCGCTTGAGACCGTTATTTTCATCATGTGTCCAAAATTTCATGACGATTGGCCCCATAGAACCTTATAAAATGGCCCTTAAAGATCGAACCCAAGTACTGAAATAGTGTATTTTTCAGATTATTTTTTTCTACAATACAACTTTTTGCAGATTACATAACTGATTTCGCTTAAGACCGTTATTTTCATTATGTGTCTAAAATTTCAGCACGATTGGCACCATAGAACCTGATAAAATGGCTTTCGAAGATCGAACCCAATTCTCGAAATTGAGTACTAGTGTTTGATGATTTTTTCACATATGCAACATATTCCAGATTAAATAAATGATTTTGTTTGAAAACATTTTTCTCATCACGATCCTAAAATTTCAGCCCGATTGGCTCCATAGAAACTGATAAAATGGCCCTTAAAGATCGAACCCAAGTACTGAAATAGTGTATTTTTGAGATTTTTTTTTTCTCCAATACAACTTTTTCCAGATTTTATAACTTATTTCGCTTAAGACCGTTATTTTCATCATGTGTCCAAAATTTCAGCACGATTGGCCGCATAGAACCTGATAAAATGGCCATTAAAGATCGAACCCAAGTACCGAAATAGTGTATTTTTGTACTGATTTTTTCTCAAATGCAACCCATTGAAGATTTCATAACTTATTTCGTTTAAAACCATTATTTTTATGATGTGTCCAAAATTTCAGCACGATTGGCCCCATAGAACCTGATAAAATGGTCCTTAAAGATCGAACCCAAGTACTGAAATAGTGTATTTTTTAGATTATTTTTTTCTCCAATGCAACTTTTTCCAGATTTTATAACTTATTTCGCTTGAGACCGTTATTTTCATCATGTGTCCAAAATTTCATGACGATTGGCCCCATAGAACCTTATAAAATGGCCCTTAAAGATCGAACCCAAGTACTGAAATAGTGTATTTTTCAGATTATTTTTTTCTACAATACAACTTTTTCCAGATTGAATAACTGATTTCGCTTAAGACCGTTATTTTCATTATGTGTCTAAAATTTCAGCACGATTGGCACCATAGAACCTGATAAAATGGCTTTCGAAGATCGAACCCAATTCTCGAAATTGAGTACTAGTGTTTGATGATTTTTTCACATATGCAACATATTCCAGATTAAATAAATGATTTTGTTTGAAAACATTTTTCTCATCACGATCCTAAAATTTCAGCCCGATTGGCTCCATAGAAACTGATTAAATGGCCCTTAAAGATCGAACCCAAGTACTGAAATAGTGTATTTTTGAGATTATTTTTTTCTCCAATGCAACTTTTTCCAGACTCTATAACTGATTTCGCTAAAGATTGTGATTTTCATCATGTGTCTAAGATTTCAGCACGATTGGCACAATAGAACCTGAAAAAATGGCTTTTGAAGATCGAACCCAAGTCTCAAAATAGTGTATTTTTGTGATGATTTTTTCTCAAATGCAACTTTTTCCAGATTTTATAACTTATTTTGCTTGAGACCGTTATTTTCATCATGTGTCCAAAATTTCATCACGATTGGCCCCATAGAACCTAATGAAATGGCCCTTAAAGATCGAACCCAAGTACTGAAATAGTGTATTTTTGAGATTTTTTTTTTCTCCAATACAACTTTTTCCAGATTTTATACCTTATTTCGCTTGAGACCGTTATTTTCATCATGTGTCCAAAATTTCATCACGATTGGCCCCATAGAACCTGATAAAATGGCCCTTAAAGATCGAACCCAAGTACTGAAATAGAATATTTTTGAGAATATTTTTTTCTACTATGCATTTTTTCCAGATTTCATAACTTATTTCGCTTAAGACTGTTATTTTCATCATGTTTCCAAAATTTCATCACGATTGGCCCCATTGAACCTGATAAAATGTCCCTAATAGATCGAACCCAAGTACCGAAATAGAATTTTTTTGAGAATTTTTTTTTCTCCAATGCATTTTTTCCAGACTCTATAACTGATTTCGCTTAAGACTGTGATTTTCATCAGGTGTCTAAGATTTCAGCACGATTGGCACCATAGAATCTGAAAAAATGGCTTTTGAAGATCGAACCCAAGTCTCAAAATAGTGTATTTTTGTGTTGATTTTTTCTCAAATGCAACTTTATCCTGATTTCATAACTTATTTCGCTTAAAACCGTTATTTTTATCATATGTCCAAAATTTCAGCACGATTGGCGCCATAGAACCTGATTAAATGGCCCTTAAAGATCGAACCCAAGTACTGAAATAGTGTATTTTTGAGATTATTTTTTTCTCCAATACAACTTTTTCCAGATTTTATAACTTATTTCGCTTAAGACCGTTATTTTCATCATTTTTCCAAAATTTCATCACGATTGGCCCCATTGAACCTGATCAAATGGCCCTTAAAGATCGAACCCAAGTACTGAAATAGTGTATTTTTGAGATTATTTTTTTCTCCAATACAACTTTTTCCAGATTTTATAACTTATTTCGCTTAAGACCGTTATTTTCATCATGTGTCCAAAATTTCAGCACGATTGGCCGCATAGAACCTGATAAAATGGCCATTAAAGATCGAACCCAAGTACCGAAATAGTGTATTTTTGTGCTGATTTTTTCTCAAATGCAACCCATTGAAGATTTCATAACTTATTTCGTTTAAAACCGTTATTTTTATGATGTGTCCAAAATTTCAGCACGATTGGCCCCATAGAACCTGATAAAATGGCCCTTAAAGATCGAACCCAAGTACTGAAATAGTGTATTTTTGAGATTATTTTTTTCTCCAATACAACTTTTTCCAGATTTTATAACTTATTTCGCTTGAGACGGTTATTTTCATCATGTGTCCAAAATTTCATCACGATTGGCCCCATAGAACCTTATAAAATGGCCCTTAAAGATCGAACCCAAGTACTGAAATAGTGTATTTTTCAGATTATTTTTTTCTACAATACAACTTTTTCCAGATTAAATAACTGATTTCGCTTAAGACCGTTATTTTCATTATGTGTCTAAAATTTCAGCACGATTGGCACCATAGAACCTGATAAAATGGCTTTCGAAGATCGAACCCAATTCTCGAAATTGAGTACTAGTGTTTGATGATTTTTTCACATATGCAACATATTCCAGATTAAATAAATGATTTTGTTTGAAAACATTTTTCTCATCACGATCCTAAAATTTCAGCCCGATTGGCTCCATAGAAACTGATAAAATGGCCCTTAAAGATCGAACCCAAGTACTGAAATAGTGTATTTTTGAGATTATTTTTTTCTCCAATGCAACTTTTTCCAGACTCTATAACTGATTTCGCTAAAGATTGTGATTTTCATCATGTGTCTAAGATTTCAGCACGATTGGCACAATAGAACCTGAAAAAATGGCTTTTGAAGATCGAACCCAAGTCTCAAAATAGTGTATTTTTGTGATGATTTTTTCTCAAATGCAACTTTTTCCAGATTTTATAACTTATTTTGCTTGAGACCGTTATTTTCATTATGTGTCCAAAATTTCATCACGATTGGCCCCATAGAACCTAATGAAATGGCCCTTAAAGATCGAACCCAAGTACTGAAATAGTGTATTTTTGAGATTTTTTTTTTCTCCAATACAACTTTTTCCAGATTTTATACCTTATTTCGCTTAAGACCGTTATTTTCATCATGTGTCCAAAATTTCATCGCGATTGGCCCCATAGAACCTGATAAAATGGCCCTTAAAGATCGAAACCAAGTACCGAAATAGTGTATTTTTGTGTTGATTTTTTCTCAAATGCAACTTTTTCCAGATTTTATAACTTATTTCGCTTGAGACCGTTATTTTCATCATGTGTCCAAAATTTCATCACGATTGGCCCCATAGAACCTAATGAAATGGCCCTTAAAGATCGAACCCAAGTACTGAAATAGTGTATTTTTGAGATTTTTTTTTTCTCCAATACAACTTTTCCAGATTTTATACCTTATTTCGCTTGAGACCGTTATTTTCATCATGTGTCCAAAATTTCAGCACGATTGGCCCTATAGAACCTGATAAATTGGCCCTTAAAGATCGAACCCAAGTACCGAAATAGTGTATTTTTGTGATGATTTTTTCTCCAATACACATTTTTCCAGATTTTATAACTCATTTCGCTTAAAACCGTTATTTTTATCATGTGTCTAAAATTTCAGCACGATTGGCCCCATAGAACCTGATAAAATGGCCCTTAAAGATCGAACCCAAGTACTGAAATAGTGTATTTTTGAGATTATTTTTTTTTCCAATACAACTTTTTCCAGATTTTATAACTTATTTCGCTTAAGACCGTTATTTTCATCACGTGTCCAAAATTTCAGCACGATTGGCCCCATAGAACCTGATAAAATGTCCCTTATAGATCGAACCCAAGTTCTGAAATAGAATATTTTTGAGAATATTTTTTTCTCCAATGCAACTTTTTCCAGACTCTATAACTGATTCGCTTAAGATTGTGATTTTCATCATGTGTCTAAGATTTCAGCACGATTGGCACCATAGAACCTGAAAAAATGGCTTTTGAAGATCGAACCCAAGTCTCAAAATAGTGTATTTTTGTGAAGATATTTTCTCAAATGCAACTTTTTCCAGATTTCATAACTTATTTCGCTTGAGACCCTTATTTTCATCATGTGTCCAAAATTTCAGCACGATTCGCCCCATAGAACCTGATTAAATGGCCCTTAAAGATCGAACCCAAGTACTGAAATAGTGTATTTTTGAGATTATTTTTTTCTCCAATACAACTTTTTCCAGATTTTATAACTTATTTTTGCATTAGACCGTTATTTTCATCATGTTTCTAAAATTTCAGAACGATTGGCCCTTAAAGATCGAACCCAAGTACTGAAATAGTATATTTTTGAGATAATTTTTTTCTCCAATGCAAGTTTTTCCATATTTCATAACTTATTTCGCTTGAGACCGTTATTTTCATATTGTCTCCAAAATTTCATCACGATTGGCCCCATAGAACCTGATAAAATGGCCCTTAAAAATCGAACCCAAGTACTGAAATAGTGTATTTTTGAGATAATTTTTTTCTCCAATACAACTTTTTCCTGATTTTATAACTTATTTCGCTTAAGACCGTTATTTTCATCATGTTTCTAAAATTTCAGAACGATTGGCACCATAGAACCTGAAAAAATGGCTCATGAAGATCGAACCCAAGTACCGAAATAGTGTATTTTTGTGATGATTTTTTCTCAAATGCAACTTTTTCCAGATTTCATAACTTATTTCGCTTAAGACCCTTATTTTCATCATGTGTCCAAAATTTCATCACGATTGGCTCCATAGAACATAATAAAATGGCCCTTAAAAATCGAACCCAAGTATGAAATAGTGTATTTTTGGGATTATTTTTTTCTCCAATACAACTCTTTCCAGATGTTATAACTTATTTCGCTTAAGACCGTTTCTTTCATCATGTGTCCAAAATTTCAGCCCGATTTGCTCCATAGAAACTGATAAACTGGCCCTTAAAGATCGAACCCAAGTACTGAAATAGAATATTTTTGAGAATATTTTTTTCTACTATGCATTTTTTCCAGACTCTCTAACTGATTTCGCTTAAGACTGTGATTTTCATCATGTGTCTAAGATTTCAGCACGATTGGAACCATAGAACTTGAAAAAATGGCTTTTGAAGATCGAACCCAATTCTCGAAATTGAGTACTAGTGTTTGATGTTTTTTTCACATATGCAACATATTCCATATTTAATAAATGATTTTGTTAGAAAACATTTTTCTCATCACGATCCTCAAATTTCAGCCCGATTTGCTCCATAGAAACTGATAAAATGGCCCTTAAAATCGAACCCAAGTACTGAAATAGTGTATTTTTGAGATTATTTTTTTCTCCAATGCAACTTTTTCCAGACTCTATAACTGATTTCGCTTAAGACTGTGATTTTCATCATGTGACTAAGATTTCAGCACGATTGGCACCATAGAACCTGAAAAATGGCTTTTGAAGATCGAACCCAAGTCTCAAAATAGTGTATTTTTGTGATGATTTTTTCTCAAATGCAACTTTTTCCAGATTTCATAACTTATTTCGCTTGAGACTGTTATTTTCATCATGTGTCCAAAATTTCATCACGATTGGCCCCATAGAACCTGATAAAATGGCCCTTAAAGATCGAACCCAAGTACTGAAATAGTGTATTTTTGAGATTATTTTTTTCTCCAATACAACTTTTTCCAGATTTTATAACTTATTTCGCTTAAGACCGTTATTTTAATCATGTGTCCAAAATTTCAGCACGATTGGCCCCATAGAACCTGATAAAATGGCCCTTAAAGATCGAACCCAAGTACCGAAATAGTGTATTTTTGTGTTGATTTTTCCTCAAATGCAACCCTTTGAAGATTTCATAACTTAATTCGTTTAAAACCGTTATTTTTATCATGTGTCTAAAATTTCAGCACGATTGGAACCATAGAACCTGATAAAATGGCTTTCGAAGATCGAACCCAATTCTCGAAATTGAGTACTAGTGTTTGATGATTTTTTCACATATGCAACATATTCCAGATTAAATAAATGATTTTGTTTGAAAACATTTTTCTTATCACCATCCTAAAATTTCAGCCCGATTGGCTCCATAGCAACTGATAAAATGGCCCTTAAAGATCGAACCCAAGTACTGAAATAGTGTATTTTTGAGATTATTTTTTTCTCCAATACAACTTTTTCCAGATTTTATAACTTATTTCGCTTGAGACGGTTATTTTCATCATGTGTCCAAAATTTCATCACGATTGGCCCCATAGAACCTTATAAAATGGCCCTTAAAGATCGAACCCAAGTACTGAAATAGTGTATTTTTCAGATTATTTTTTTCTACAATGAAACTTTTTCCAGATTAAATAACTGATTTCGCTTAAGACCGTTATTTTCATTATGTGTCTAAAATTTCAGCACGATTGGCACCATAGAACCTGATAAAATGGCTTTCGAAGATCGAACCCAATTCTCGAAATTGAGTACTAGTGTTTGATGATTTTTTCACATATGCAACATATTCCAGATTAAATAAATGATTTTGTTTGAAAACATTTTTCTCATCACGATCCTAAAATTTCAGCCCGATTGGCTCCATAGAAACTGATAAAATGGCCCTTAAAGATCGAACCCAAGTACTGAAATAGTGTATTTTTGAGATTATTTTTTTCTCCAATGCAACTTTTTCCAGACTCTATAACTGATTTCGCTAAAGATTGTGATTTTCATCATGTGTCTAAGATTTCAGCACGATTGGCACAATAGAACCTGAAAAAATGGCTTTTGAAGATCGAACCCAAGTCTCAAAATAGTGTATTTTTGTGATGATTTTTTCTCAAATGCAACTTTTTCCAGATTTTATAACTTATTTTGCTTGAGACCGTTATTTTCATTATGTGTCCAAAATTTCATCACGATTGGCCCCATAGAACCTAATGAAATGGCCCTTAAAGATCGAACCCAAGTACTGAAATAGTGTATTTTTGAGATTTTTTTTTTCTCCAATACAATTTTTTCCAGATTTTATACCTTATTTCGCTTGAGACCGTTATTTTCATCATGTGTCCAAAATTTCATCACGATTGGCCCCATAGAACCTGATAAAATGGCCCTTAAAGATCGAACCCAAGTACTGAAATAGAATATTTTTGAGAATATTTTTTTCTACTATGCATTTTTTCCAGACTCCATAACTGATTTCACTTAAGACTGTGATTTTCATCATGTGTCTAAGATTTCAGCACGATTGGCACCATAGAACCTGAAAAAATGGCTTTTGAAGATCGAACCCAAGTCTCAAAATAGTCTATTTTTGTGATGATTTTTTCTCCAATGCAACTTTTTCCAGATTTAATAACTGATTTCGATTAAGACCATTATTTTCATCATGTGTCCAAAATTTCAACACGATTGGCCCCATAGAACCTGATAAAATGGCCCTTAAAGATCGAACCCAAGTACTGAAATAGTGTATTTTAGAGATTATTTTTTTCTCCAATACAACTTTTTCCAGATTTTATACCTTATTTCGCTTGAGACCGTTATTTTCATCATGTGTCCAAAATTTCATCACGATTGGCCCCATAGAACCTGATAAAATGGCCCTTAAAGATCGAACCCAAGTACTGAAATAGAATATTTTTGAGAATATTTTTTTCTACTATGCATTTTTTCCAGACTCCATAACTGATTTCACTTAAGACTGTGATTTTCATCATGTGTCTAAGATTTCAGCACGATTGGCACCATAGAACCTGAAAAAATGGCTTTTGAAGATCGAACCCAAGTCTCAAAATAGTCTATTTTTGTGATGATTTTTTCTCCAATGCAACTTTTTCCAGATTTAATAACTGATTTCGATTAAGACCATTATTTTCATCATGTGTCCAAAATTTCAACACGATTGGCCTCATAGAACCTGATAAAATGGCCCTTAAAGATCGAACCCATGTACTGAAATAGTGTATTTTTGAGATTATTTTTTTCTCCAATACAACTTTTTCCAGATTTTATAACTTATTTCGCTTAAGACCGTTATTTTCATCATGTTTCCAAAATTTCAGCACGATTGGCCCCATAGAACCTGATTACATGGCCCTTAAAGATCGAACCCAAGTACTGAAATAGTGTATTTTTCAGATTATTTTTTTCTACAATACAACTTTTTCCAGATTAAATAACTGATTTCGCTTAAGACCGTTATTTTCATTATGTGTCTAAAATTTCAGCACGATTGGCACCATAGAACCTGATAAAATGGCTTTCGAAGATCGAACCTAATTCTCGAAATTGAGTACTAGTGTTTGATGATTTTTTCACATATGCAACATATTCCAGATTAAATAAATGATTTTGTTTGAAAACATTTTTCTCATCACGATCCTAAAATTTCAGCCCGATTGGCTCCATTGAAACTGATAAAATGGCCCTTAAAGATCGAACCCAAATACTGAAATAGTGTATTTTTGAGATTATTTTTTTCTCCAATGCAACTTTTTCCAGACTCTATAACTGATTTCGCTTAAGATTGTGATTTTCATCATGTGTCTAAGATTTCAGAACGATTGGCACAATAGAACCTGAAATAATGGCTTTTGAAGATCGAACCCAAGTCTCAAAATAGTCTATTTTTGTGATGATTTTTTCTCCAATGCAACTTTTTCCAGATTAAATAACTGATTTCGATTAAGACCATTATTTTCATCATGTGTCCAAAATTTCATCACGATTGGCCCCATAGAACCTGATAAAATGGCCCTTAAAGATCGAACCCAAGTACCGAAATAGTGTATTTTTGTGTTGATTTTTTCTCAAATGCAACTTTTTCCAGATTTTATAACTTATTTCGCTTGAGACCGTTATTTTCATCATGTGTCCAAAATTTCATCACGATTGGCCCCATAGAACCTAATGAAATGGCCCTTAAAGATCGAACCCAAGTACTGAAATAGTGTATTTTTGAGATTTTTTTTTTCTCCAATACAACTTTTCCAGATTTTATACCTTATTTCGCTTGAGACCGTTATTTTCATCATGTGTCCAAAATTTCAGCACGATTGGCCCCATAGAACCTGATAAATTGGCCCTTAAAGATCGAACCCAAGTACCGAAATAGTGTATTTTTGTGATGATTTTTTCTCCAATACACATTTTTCCAGATTTTATAACTCATTTCGCTTAAAACCGTTATTTTTATCATGTGTCTAAAATTTCAGCACGATTGGCCCCATAGAACCTGATAAAATGGCCCTTAAAGATCGAACCCAAGTACTGAAATAGTGTATTTTTGAGATTATTTTTTTTTCCAATACAACTTTTTCCAGATTTTATAACTTATTTCGCTTAAGACCGTTATTTTCATCACGTGTCCAAAATTTCAGCACGATTGGCCCCATAGAACCTGATAAAATGTCCCTTATAGATCGAACCCAAGTTCTGAAATAGAATATTTTTGAGAATATTTTTTTCTCCAATGCAACTTTTTCCAGACTCTATAACTGATTCGCTTAAGATTGTGATTTTCATCATGTGTCTAAGATTTCAGCACGATTGGCACCATAGAACCTGAAAAAATGGCTTTTGAAGATCGAACCCAAGTCTCAAAATAGTGTATTTTTGTGAAGATATTTTCTCAAATGCAACTTTTTCCAGATTTCATAACTTATTTCGCTTGAGACCCTTATTTTCATCATGTGTCCAAAATTTCAGCACGATTCGCCCCATAGAACCTGATTAAATGGCCCTTAAAGATCGAACCCAAGTACTGAAATAGTGTATTTTTGAGATTATTTTTTTCTCCAATACAACTTTTTCCAGATTTTATAACTTATTTTTGCTTTAGACCGTTATTTTCATCATGTTTCTAAAATTTCAGAACGATTGGCCCTTAAAGATCGAACCCAAGTACTGAAATAGTATATTTTTGAGATAATTTTTTTCTCCAATGCAAGTTTTTTCATATTTCATAACTTATTTCGCTTGAGACCGTTATTTTCATATTGTGTCCAAAATTTCATCACGATTGGCCCCATAGAACCTGATAAAATGGCCCTTAAAAATCGAACCCAAGTACTGAAATAGTGTATTTTTGAGATAATTTTTTTCTCCAATACAACTTTTTCCTGATTTTATAACTTATTTCGCTTAAGACCGTTATTTTCATCATGTTTCTAAAATTTCAGAACGATTGGCACCATAGAACCTGAAAAAATGGCTCATGAAGATCGAACCCAAGTACCGAAATAGTGTATTTTTGTGATGATTTTTTCTCAAATGCAACTTTTTCCAGATTTCATAACTTATTTCGCTTAAGACCCTTATTTTCATCATGTGTCCAAAATTTCATCACGATTGGCTCCATAGAACAAAATAAAATGGCCCTTAAAAATCGAACCCAAGTATGAAATAGTGTATTTTTGGGATTATTTTTTTCTCCAATACAACTCTTTCCAGATGTTATAACTTATTTCGCTTAAGACCGTTTCTTTCATCATGTTTCCAAAATTTCAGCCCGATTTGCTCCATAGAAACTGATAAACTGGCCCTTAAAGATCGAACCCAAGTACTGAAATAGAATATTTTTGAGAATATTTTTTTCTACTATGCATTTTTTCCAGACTCTCTAACTGATTTCGCTTAAGACTGTGATTTTCATCATGTGTCTAAGATTTCAGCACGATTGGAACCATAGAACTTGAAAAAATGGCTTTTGAAGATCGAACCCAATTCTCGAAATTGAGTACTAGTGTTTGATGTTTTTTTCACATATGCAACATATTCCATATTTAATAAATGATTTTGTTAGAAAACATTTTTCTCATCACGATCCTAAAATTTCAGCCCGATTTGCTCCATAGAAACTGATAAAATGGCCCTTAAAATCGAACCCAAGTACTGAAATAGTGTATTTTTGAGATTATTTTTTTCTCCAATGCAACTTTTTCCAGACTCTATAACTGATTTCGCTTAAGACTGTGATTTTCATCATGTGACTAAGATTTCAGCACGATTGGCACCATAGAACCTGAAAAATGGCTTTTGAAGATCGAACCCATGTCTCAAAATAGTGTATTTTTGTGATGATTTTTTCTCAAATGCAACTTTTTCCAGATTTCATAACTTATTTCGCTTGAGACTGTTATTTTCATCATGTGTCCAAAATTTCATCACGATTGGCCCCATAGAACCTGATAAAATGGCCCTTAAAGATCGAACCCAAGTACTGAAATAGTGTATTTTTGAGATTATTTTTTTCTCCAATACAACTTTTTCCAGATTTTATAACTTATTTCGCTTAAGACCGTTATTTTAATCATGTGTCCAAAATTTCAGCACGATTGGCCCCATAGAACCTGATAAAATGGCCCTTAAAGATCGAACCCAAGTACCGAAATAGTGTATTTTTGTGTTGATTTTTCCTCAAATGCAACCCTTTGAAGATTTCATAACTTAATTCGTTTAAAACCGTTATTTTTATCATGTGTCTAAAATTACAGCACGATTGGCCCCATAGAACCTGATAAAATGGCCCTTAAAGATCGAACCCAAGTACTGAAATAGTGTATTTTTGAGATGATTTTTTTCTCCAATACAACTTTTTCCAGATTTTATAACTTATTTCGCTTAAGACCGTTATTTTCATCATGTGTCCAAAATTTCATCACGATTGGCCCCATAGAACCTTATAAAATGGCCCTTAAAGATCGAACCCAAGTACTGAAATAGTGTATTTTTGAGATTATTTTTTTCTCCAATACAACTTTTTCCAGATTTTATAACTTATTTCGCTTAAGACCGTTATTTTCATCATGTGTCCAAAATTTCAGCACGATTGGCCGCATAGAACCTGATAAAATGGCCATTAAAGATCGAACCCAAGTACCGAAATAGTGTATTTTTGTGTTGATTTTTTCTCAAATGCAACCCATTGAAGATTTTATTACTTATTTCGTTTAAAAGCGTTATTTTTACGATGTGTCCAAAATTTCAGCACGATTGGCCCCATAGAACCTGATAAAATGTCCCTTATAGATCGAACCCAAGTTCTGAAATGGAATATTTTTGAGAATATTTTTTTCTCCAATGCAACTTTTTCAGGACTCTATAACTGATTTCGCTTAAGATTGTGAATTTCATGATGTGTCTAAGATTTCAGCACGATTGGCACCATAGAACCTGAAAAAATGGCTTTTGAAGATCGAACCCAAGTCTCAAAATAGTGTATTTTTGTGATGATTTTTTCTCAAATGCAACTTTTTCCAGATTTCATAACTAATTTCGTTTGAGACCGTTATTTTCATCATGTGTCCAAATTTTCATCACGATTGGCCCCATAGAACCTTAAAAAATGGCCCTTAAAGATCGAACCCAAGTACTGAAATAGTGTATTTTTTAGATTATTTTTTTCTACAATACAACTTTTTCCAGATTAAATAACTGATTTCGCTTAAGACCGTTATTTTCATTATGTGTCTAAAATTTCAGCACGATTGGAACCATAGAACCTGATAAAATGGCTTTCGAAGATCGAACCCAATTCTCGAAATTGAGTACTAGTGTTTGATGATTTTTTCACATATGCAACATATTCCAGATTAAATAAATGATTTTGTTTGAAAACATTTTTCTTATCACGATCCTAAAATTTCAGCCCGATTGGCTCCATAGCAACTGATAAAATGGCCCTTAAAGATCGAACCCAAGTACTGAAATAGTGTATTTTTGAGATTATTTTTTTCTCCAATGCAACTTTTTCCAGACTCTATAACTGATTTCGCTTAAGATTGTGATTTTCATCATGTGTCTAAGATTTCAACACGATTGGCACAATAGAACCTGAAAAAATGGCTTTTGAAGATCGAACCCAAGTCTCAAAATAGTGTATTTTTGTGATGATTTTTTCTCCAATACAACTTTTTCCAGATTTTATAACTCATTTCGCTTAAGACCGTTATTTTCATCATGTGTCCAAAATTTCAGCACGATTGGCTCCATAGAAACTGATAAAATGGCCCTTAAAGATCGAACCCAAGTACTGAAATAGTGTATTTTTGAGATTATTTTTTTCTCCAATGCAACTTTTTCCAGACTCTATAACTGGTTTCGCTTAAGATTGTGATTTTCATCATGTGTCTAAGATTTCAACACGATTGGCACAATAGAACCTGAAAAAATGGCTTTTGAAGATCGAACCCAAGTCTCAAAATAGTGTATTTTTGTGATGATTTTTTCTCCAATACAACATTTTCCAGATTTTATAACTCATTTCGCTTAAGACCGTTATTTTCATCATGTGTCCAAAATTTCAGCACGATTGGCGACATAGAACCTGATAAAATGGCCCTTAAAGATCGAACCCAAGTACTGAAATAGAATATATTTGAGAATATTTTTTTCTACTTTGCATTTTTTCCAGACTCTATAACTGATTTTGATTAAGACCGTTATTTTCATCATGTGTCTAAGATTTCAACACGATTGGCACAATAGAACCTGAAAAAATGGCTTTTGAAGATCGAACCCAAGTCTCAAAATAGTGTATTTTTGTGATGATTTTTTCTCAAATGCAACTTTTTCCAGATTTCATAACTTATTTCGCTTGAGACCGTTATTTTCATCATGTGACCAAAATTTCATCACGATTGGCCCCATAGAACCTAATGAAATGGCCCTTATAGATCGAACCCAAGTACTGAAATAGAATATTTTTGAGAATATTTTTTTCTAATATGCATTTTTTCCAGACTCTTTAAGTGATTTCACTTAAGACTGTGATTTTTATCATGTGTCTAAGATTTCAGCACGATTGGCACCATAGAACCTGAAAAAATGGCTTTTGAAGATCGAACCCAAGTCTCAAAATAGTCTATTTTTGTGATGATTTTTTCTCCAATGCAACTTTTTCCAGATTAAATAACTGATTTCGATTAAGACCATTATTTTCATCATGTGTCCAAAATTTCATCACGATTGGCCCCATAGAACCTGATAAAATGGCCCTTAAAGATCGAACCCAAGTACCGAAATAGTGTATTTTTGTGTTGATTTTTTCTCAAATGCAACTTTTTCCAGATTTTATAACTTATTTCGCTTGAGACCGTTATTTTCATCATGTGTCCAAAATTTCATCACGATTGGCCCCATAGAACCTAATGAAATGGCCCTTATAGATCGAACCCAAGTACTGAAATAGAATATTTTTGAGAATATTTTTTTCTACTATGCATTTTTTCCAGACTCTTTAAGTGATTTCACTTAAGACTGTGATTTTCATCATGTGTCAAAGATTTCAGCACGATTGGTACCATAGAACCTGAAAAAATGGCTTTTGAAGATCGAACCCAAGTCTCAAAATAGTCTATTTTTGTGATGATTTTTTCTCCAATGCAACTTTTTCCAGATTAAATAACTGATTTCGATTAAGACCATTATTTTCATCATGTGTCCAAAATTTCATCACGATTGGCCCCATAGAACCTGATAAAATGGCCCTTAAAGATCGAACCAAGTACCGAAATAGTGTATTTTTGTGTTGATTTTTTCTCAAATGCAACCCATTGAAGATTTTATTACTTATTTCGTTTAAAACCGTTATTTTTATGATGTGTCCAAAATTTCAGCACGATTGGCCCCATAGAACCTGATAAAATGTCCCTTATATATCGAACCCAAGTTCTGAAATAGAATATTTTTGAGAATATTTTTTTCTCCAATGCAACTTTTTCCAGACTCTATAACTGATTTCGCTTAAGATTGTGAATTTCATGATGTGTCTAAGATTTTAGCACGATTGGCACCATAGAACCTGAAAAAATGGCTTTTGAAGATCGAACCCAAGTACTGAAATAGAATATTTTTGAGAATATTTTTTTCTACTATGCATTTTTTCCAGACTCTTTAAGTGATTTCACTTAAGACTGTGATTTTCATCATGTGTCTAAGATTTCAGCACGATTGGCACCATAGAACCTGAAAAAATGGCTTTTGAAGATCGAACCCAAGTCTCAAAATAGTCTATTTTTGTGATGATTTTTTCTCCAATGCAACTTTTTCCAGATTAAATAACTGATTTCGATTAAGACCATTATTTTCATCATGTGTCCAAAATTTCATCACGATTGGCCCCATAGAACCTGATAAAATGGCCCTTAAAGATCGAACCCAAGTCTCAAAATAGTGTATTTTTGTGATGATTTTTTCTCAAATGCAACTTTTTCCAGATTTAATAACTTATTTCGCTTGAGACCGTTATTTTCATCATCTGTCCAAAATTTCATCACGATTGGCCCCATAGAACCTTATAAAATGGCCCTTAAAGATCGAACCCAAGTACTGAAATAGTGTATTTTTGAGATTATTTTTTTCTCCAATGCAACTTTTTCCAGACTCTTTAACTGATTTCGCTTAAGATTGTGATTTTCATCATGTGTCTAAGATTTCAGCACGATTGGCACAATAGAACCTGAAAAAATGGCTTTTGAAGATCGAACCCAAGTACTGAAATAGAATATTTTTGAGAATATTTTTTTCTACTATGCATTTTTTCCAGACTCTATAACTGATTTCGCTTAAGATTGTGATTTTCATCATGTGTCTAAGATTTCAGCACGATTGGCACAATAGAACCTGAAAAAATGGCTTTTGAAGATCGAACCCAAGTCTCAAAATAGTGTATTTTTGTGATGATTTTTTCTCAAATGAAACTTTTTCCAGATTTTATAACTTATTTTGCTTGAGACCGTTATTTTCATCATGTGTCCAAAATTTCATCACGATTGGCCCCATAGAACCTAATGAAATGGCCCTTAAAGATCGAACCCAAGTACTGAAATAGTGTATTTTTGAGATTTTTTTTTTCTCCAATACAACTTTTTCCAGATTTTATACCTTATTTCGCTTGAGACCGTTATTTTCATCATGTGTCCAAAATTTCATCACGATTGGCCCCATAGAACCTGATAAAATGGCCCTTAAAGATCGAACCCAAGTACTGAAATAGAATATTTTTGAGAATATTTTTTTCTACTATGCATTTTTTCCAGACTCCATAACTGATTTCACTTAAGACTGTGATTTTCATCATGTGTCTAAGATTTCAGCACGATTGGCACCATAGAACCTGAAAAAATGGCTTTTGAAGATCGAACCCAAGTCTCAAAATAGTCTATTTTTGTGATGATTTTTTCTCCAATGCAACTTTTTCCAGATTTAATAACTGATTTCGATTAAGACCATTATTTTCATCATGTGTCCAAAATTTCAACACGATTGGCCCCATAGAACCTGATAAAATGGCCCTTAAAGATCGAACCCAAGTACTGAAATAGTGTATTTTTGAGATTATTTTTTTCTCCAATACAACTTTTTCCAGATTTTATAACTTATTTCGCTTAAGACCGTTATTTTCATCATGTTTCCAAAATTTCAGCACGATTGGCCCCATAGAACTTGATTACATGGCCCTTAAAGATCGAACCCAAGTACTGAAATAGTGTATTTTTCAGATTATTTTTTTCTACAATACAACTTTTTCCAGATTAAATAACTGATTTCGCTTAAGACCGTTATTTTCATTATGTGTCTAAAATTTCAGCACGATTGGCACCATAGAACCTGATAAAATGGCTTTCGAAGATCGAACCCAATTCTCGAAATTGAGTACTAGTGTTTGATGATTTTTTCACATATGCAACATATTCCAGATTAAATAAATGATTTTGTTTGAAAACATTTTTCTCATCACGATCCTAAAATTTCAGCCCGATTGGCTCCATTGAAACTGATAAAATGGCCCTTAAAGATCGAACCCAAGTACCGAAATAGTGTATTTTTGAGATTATTTTTTTCTCCAATGCAACTTTTTCCAGACTCTATAACTGATTTCGCTTAAGATTGTGATTTTCATCATGTGTCTAAGATTTCAGAACGATTGGCACAATAGAACCTGAAATAATGGCTTTTGAAGATCGAACCCAAGTCTCAAAATAGTCTATTTTTGTGATGATTTTTTCTCCAATGCAACTTTTTCCAGATTAAATAACTGATTTCGATTAAGACCATTATTTTCATCATGTGTCCAAAATTTCATCACGATTGGCCCCATAGAACCTGATAAAATGGCCCTTAAAGATCGAACCCAAGTACCGAAATAGTGTATTTTTGTGTTGATTTTTTCTCAAATGCAACCCATTGAAGATTTTATTACTTATTTCGTTTAAAACCGTTATTTTTATGATGTGTCCAAAATTTCAGCACGATTGGCCCCATAGAACCTGATAAAATGTCCCTTATATATCGAACCCAAGTTCTGAAATAGAATATTTTTGAGAATATTTTTTTCTCCAATGCAACTTTTTCCAGACTCTATAACTGATTTCGCTTAAGATTGTGAATTTCATGATGTGTCTAAGATTTGAGCACGATTGGCACCATAGAACCTGAAAAAATGGCTTTTGAAGATCGAACCCAAGTCTCAAAATAGTGTATTTTTGTGATGATTTTTTCTCAAATGCAACTTTTTCCAGATTTAATAACTTATTTCGCTTGAGACCGTTATTTTCATCATCTGTCCAAAATTTCATCACGATTGGCCCCATAGAACCTTATAAAATGGCCCTTAAAGATCGAACCCAAGTACTGAAATAGTGTATTTTTCAGATTATTTTTTTCTACAATACAACTTTTTCCAGATTAAATAACTGATTTCGCTTAAGACCGTTATTTTCATTGTGTGTCTAAAATTTCAGCACGATTGGCACCATAGAACCTGATAAAATGGCTTTCGAAGATCGAACCCAATTCACGAAATTGAGTACTAGTGTTTGATGATTTTTTCACATATGCAACATATTCCAGATTAAATAAATGATTTTGTTTGAAAACATTTTTCTCATCACGATCCTAAAATTTCAGCCCGATTGGCTCCATAGAAACTGATAAAATGGCCCTTAAAGATCGAACCCAAGTACTGAAATAGTGTATTTTTGAGATTATTTTTTTCTCCAATGCAACTTTTTCCAGACTCTTTAACTGATTTCGCTTAAGATTGTGATTTTCATCATGTGTCTAAGATTTCAGCACGATTGGCACAATAGAACCTGAAAAAATGGCTTTTGAAGATCGAACCCAAGTACTGAAATAGTGTATTTTTGAGATTATTTTTTTCTCCAATACAATTTTTTCCAGATTTTATAACTTATTTCGCTTAAGACCGTTATTTTCATCATGTGTCCAAAATTTCAGCACGATTGGCACCATAGAACCTGAAAAAATGGCTTTTGAAGATCGAACCCAAGTCTCAAAATAGTCTATTTTTGTGATGATTTTTTCTCCAATGCAACTTTTTCCAGATTTAATAACTGATTTCGATTAAGACCATTATTTTCATCATGTGTCCAAAATTTCATCACGATTGGCCCCATAGAACCTGATAAAATGGCCCTTAAAGATCGAACCTAAGTACTGAAATAGTGTATTTTTGAGATTATTTTTTTCTCCAATACAACTTTTTCCAGATTTTATAACTTATTTCGCTTAAGACCGTTATTTTCATCATGTTTCCAAAATTTCAGCACGATTGGCCCCATAGATCCTGATTACATGGCCCTTAAAGATCGAACCCAAGTACTGAAATAGTGTATTTTTGAGATTATTTTTTTCTCCAATACAATTTTTTCCAGATTTTATAACTTATTTCGCTTAAGACCGTTATTTTCATCATGTGTCCAAAATTTCAGCACGATTGGCACCATAGAACCTGAAAAAATGGCTTTTGAAGATCGAACCCAAGTCTCAAAATAGTCTATTTTTGTGATGATTTTTTCTCCAATGCAACTTTTTCCAGATTTAATAACTGATTTCGATTAAGACCATTATTTTCATCATGTGTCCAAAATTTCATCACGATTGGCCCCATAGAACCTGATAAAATGGCCCTTAAAGATCGAACCTAAGTACTGAAATAGTGTATTTTTGAGATTATTTTTTTCTCCAATACAACTTTTTCCAGATTTTATAACTTATTTCGCTTAAGACCGTTATTTTCATCATGTTTCCAAAATTTCAGCACGATTGGCCCCATAGATCCTGATTACATGGCCCTTAAAGATCGAACCCAAGTACTGAAATAGTGTATTTTTCAGATTATTTTTTTCTACAATACAACTTTTTCCAGATTAAATAACTGATTTCGCTTAAGACCGTTATTTTCATTATGTGTCTAAAATTTCAGCACGATTGGCACCATAGAACCTGATAAAATGGCTTTCGAAGATCGAACCCAATTCTCGAAATTGAGTACTAGTGTTTGATGATTTTTTCACATATGCAACATATTCCAGATTAAATAAATGATTTTGTTTGAAAACATTTTTCTCATCACGATCCTAAAATTTCAGCCCGATTGGCTCCATAGAAACTGATAAAATGGCCCTTAAAGATCGAACCCAAGTACTGAAATAGTGTATTTTTGAGATTATTTTTTTCTCCAATGCAACTTTTTCCAGACTCTATAACTGATTTCGCTTAAGATTGTGATTTTCATCATGTGTCTAAGATTTCAGCACGATTGGCACAATAGAACCTGAAAAAATGGCTTTTGAAGATCGAACCCAAGACTCAAAATAGTGTATTTTTGTGATGATTTTTTCTCAAATGCAACTTTTTCCAGATTTCATAACTTATTTTGCTTGAGACCGTTATTTTCATCATGTGTCCAAAATTTCATCACGATTGGCCCCATAGAACCTTATAAAATGGCCCTTAAAGATCGAACCCAAGTACTGAAATAGTGTATTTTTCAGATTATTTTTTTCTACAATACAACTTTTTCCAGATTAAATAACTGATTTCGCTTAAGACCGTTATTTTCATTATGTGTCTAAAATTTCAGCACGATTGGCACCATAGAACCTGATAAAATGGCTTTCGAAGATCGAACCCAATTCTCGAAATTGAGTACTAGTGTTTGATGATTTTTTCACATATGCAACATATTCCAGATTAAATAAATGATTTTTTTTGAAAACATTTTTCTCATCACGATCCTAAAATTTCAGCCCGATTGGCTCCATAGAAACTGATAAAATGGCCCTTAAAGATCGAACCCAAGTACTGAAATAGTGTATTTTTGAGATTATTTTTTTCTCCAATGCAACTTTTTCCAGACTCTATAACTGATTTCGCTTAAGATTGTGATTTTCATCATGTGTCTAAGATTTCAGCACGATTGGCACAATAGAACCTGAAAAAATGGCTTTTGAAGATCGAACCCAAGTCTCAAAATAGTGTATTTTTGTGATGATTTTTTCTCAAATGAAACTTTTTCCAGATTTTATAACTTATTTTGCTTGGGACCGTTATTTTCATAATGTGTCCAAAATTTCATCACGATTGGCCCCATAGAACCTGATAAAATGGCCCTTAAAGATCGATCCCAAGTACTGAAATAGTGTATTTTTGAGATTATTTTTTTCTCCAATACAACTTTTTCCAGATTTTATAACTTATTTCGCTTAAGACCGTTATTTTCATCATGTTTCCAAAATTTCAGCACGATTGGCCCCATAGAACCTGATTACATGGCCCTTAAAGATCGAACCCAAGTACTTAAATAGTGTATTTTTCAGATTATTTTTTTCTACAATACAACTTTTTCCAGATTAAATAACTGATTTCGCTTAAGACCGTTATTTTCATTATGTGTCTAAAATTTCAGCACGATTGGCACCATAGAACCTGATAAAATGGCTTTCGAAGATCGAACCCAATTCTCGAAATTGAGTACTAGTGTTTGATGATTTTTTCACATATGCAACATATTCCAGATTAAATAAATGATTTTGTTTGAAAACATTTTTCTCATCACGATCCTAAAATTTCAGCCCGATCGGTTCCATTGAAACTGATAAAATGGCCATTAAAGATCGAACCCAAGTACTGAAATAGTGTATTTTTGAGATTATTTTTTTCTCCAATGCAACTTTTTCCAGACTCTATAACTGATTTCGCTTAAGATTGTGATTTTCATCATGTGTCTAAGATTTCAGAACGATTGGCACAATAGAACCTGAAATAATGGCTTTTGAAGATCGAACCCAAGTCTCAAAATAGTCTATTTTTGTGATGATTTTTTCTCCAATGCAACTTTTTCCAGATTAAATAACTGATTTCGATTAAGACCATTATTTTCATCATGTTTCCAAAATTTCATCACGATTGGCCCCATAGAACCTGATAAAATGGCCCTTAAAGATCGAACCCAAGTACCGAAATAGTGTATTTTTGTGTTGATTTTTTCTCAAATGCAACCCATTGAAGATTTTATTACTTATTTCGTTTAAAAGCGTTATTTTTATGATGTGTCCAAAATTTCAGCACGATTGGCCCCATAGAACCTGATAAAATGTCCCTTATAGATCGAACCCAAGTTCTGAAATAGAATATTTTTGAGAATATTTTTTTCTCCAATGCAACTTTTTCCAGACTCTATAACTGATTTCGCTTAAGATTGTGAATTTCATGATGTGTCTAAGATTTCAGCACGATTGGCACCATAGAACCTGAAAAAATGGCTTTTGAAGATCGAACCCAAGTCTCAAAATAGTGTATTTTTGTGATGATTTTTTCTCAAATGCAACTTTTTCCAGATTTCATAACTAATTTCGTTTGAGACCGTTATTTTCATCATGTGTCCAAATTTTCATCACGATTGGCCCCATAGAACCTTAAAAAATGGCCCTTAAAGATCGAACCCAAGTACTGAAATAGTGTATTTTTCAGATTATTTTTTTCTCCAATACAATTTTTTCCAGATTTTATAACTTATTTCGCTTAAGACCGTTATTTTCATCATGTGTCCAAAATTTCAGCACGATTGGCACCATAGAACCTGAAAAAATGGCTTTTGAAGATCGAACCCAAGTCTCAAAATAGTCTATTTTTGTGATGATTTTTTCTCCAATGCAACTTTTTCCAGATTTAATAACTGATTTCGATTAAGACCATTATTTTCATCATGTGTCCAAAATTTCATCACGATTGGCCCCATAGAACCTGATAAAATGGCCCTTAAAGATCGAACCCAAGTACTGAAATAGTGTATTTTTGAGATTATTTTTTTCTCCAATACAACTTTTTCCAGATTTTATAACTTATTTCGCTTAAGACCGTTATTTTCATCATGTTTCCAAAATTTCAGCACGATTGGCCCCATAGATCCTGATTACATGGCCCTTAAAGATCGAACCCAAGTACTGAAATAGTGTATTTTTCAGATTATTTTTTTCTACAATACAACTTTTTCCAGATTAAATAACTGATTTCGCTTAAGACCGTTATTTTCATTATGTGTCTAAAATTTCAGCACGATTGGCACCATAGAACCTGATAAAATGGCTTTCGAAGATCGAACCCAATTCTCGAAATTGAGTACTAGTGTTTGATGATTTTTTCACATATGCAACATATTCCAGATTAAATAAATGATTTTGTTTGAAAACATTTTTCTCATCACGATCCTAAAATTTCAGCCCGATTGGCTCCATAGAAACTGATAAAATGGCCCTTAAAGATCGAACCCAAGTACTGAAATAGTGTATTTTTGAGATTATTTTTTTCTCCAATGCAACTTTTTCCAGACTCTATAACTGATTTCGCTTAAGATTGTGATTTTCATCATGTGTCTAAGATTTCAGCACGATTGGCACAATAGAACCTGAAAAAATGGCTTTTGAAGATCGAACCCAAGACTCAAAATAGTGTATTTTTGTGATGATTTTTTCTCAAATGCAACTTTTTCCAGATTTCATAACTTATTTTGCTTGAGACCGTTATTTTCATCATGTGTCCAAAATTTCATCACGATTGGCCCCATAGAACCTTATAAAATGGCCCTTAAAGATCGAACCCAAGTACTGAAATAGTGTATTTTTCAGATTTTTTTTTTCTTCAATACAACTTTTTCCAGATTAAATAACTGATTTCGCTTAAGACCGTTATTTTCATTATGTGTCTAAAATTTCAGCACGATTGGCACCATAGAACCTGATAAAATGGCTTTCGAAGATCGAACCCAATTCTCGAAATTGAGTACTAGTGTTTGATGATTTTTTCACATATGCAACATATTCCAGATTAAATAAATGATTTTTTTTGAAAACATTTTTCTCATCACGATCCTAAAATTTCAGCCCGATTGGCTCCATAGAAACTGATAAAATGGCCCTTAAAGATCGAACCCAAGTACTGAAATAGTGTATTTTTGAGATTATTTTTTTCTCCAATGCAACTTTTTCCAGACTCTATAACTGATTTCGCTTAAGATTGTGATTTTCATCATGTGTCTAAGATTTCAGAACGATTGGCACAATAGAACCTGAAATAATGGCTTTTGAAGATCGAACCCAAGTCTCAAAATAGTCTATTTTTGTGATGATTTTTTCTCCAATGCAACTTTTTCCAGATTAAATAACTGATTTCGATTAAGACCATTATTTTCATCATGTGTCCAAAATTTCATCACGATTGGCCCCATAGAACCTGATAAAATGGCCCTTAAAGATCGAACCCAAGTACCGAAATAGTGTATTTTTGTGTTGATTTTTTCTCAAATGCAACCCATTGAAGATTTTATTACTTATTTCGTTTAAAAGCGTTATTTTTATGATGTGTCCAAAATTTCAGCACGATTGGCCCCATAGAACCTGATAAAATGTCCCTTATAGATCGAACCCAAGTTCTGAAATAGAATATTTTTGAGAATATTTTTTTCTCCAATGCAACTTTTTCCAGACTCTATAACTGATTTCGCTTAAGATTGTGAATTTCATGATGTGTCTAAGATTTCAGCACGATTGGCACCATAGAACCTGAAAAAATGGCTTTTGAAGATCGAACCCAAGACTCAAAATAGTGTATTTTTGTGATGATTTTTTCTCAAATGCAACTTTTTCCAGATTTCATAACTTATTTTGCTTGAGACCGTTATTTTCATCATGTGTCCAAAATTTCATCACGATTGGCCCCATAGAACCTTATAAAATGGCCCTTAAAGATCGAACCCAAGTACTGAAATAGTGTATTTTTCAGATTATTTTTTTCTACAATACAACTTTTTCCAGATTAAATAACTTATTTCGCTTAAGACCGTTATTTTCATCATGTTTCCAAAATTTCAGCACGATTGGCCCCATAGATCCTGATTACATGGCCCTTAAAGATCGAACCCAAGTACTGAAATAGTGTATTTTTCAGATTATTTTTTTCTACAATACAACTTTTTCCAGATTAAATAACTGATTTCGCTTAAGACCGTTATTTTCATTATGTGTCTAAAATTTCAGCACGATTGGCACCATAGAACCTGATAAAATGGCTTTCGAAGATCGAACCCAATTCTCGAAATTGAGTACTAGTGTTTGATGATTTTTTCACATATGCAACATATTCCAGATTAAATAAATGATTTTGTTTGAAAACATTTTTCTCATCACGATCCTAAAATTTCAGCCCGATTGGCTCCATAGAAACTGATAAAATGGCCCTTAAAGATCGAACCCAAGTACTGAAATAGTGTATTTTTGAGATTATTTTTTTCTCCAATGCAACTTTTTCCAGACTCTATAACTGATTTCGCTTAAGATTGTGATTTTCATCATGTGTCTAAGATTTCAGCACGATTGGCACAATAGAACCTGAAAAAATGGCTTTTGAAGATCGAACCCAAGACTCAAAATAGTGTATTTTTGTGATGATTTTTTCTCAAATGCAACTTTTTCCAGATTTCATAACTTATTTTGCTTGAGACCCTTATTTTCATCATGTGTCCAAAATTTCATCACGATTGGCCCCATAGAACCTTATAAAATGGCCCTTAAAGATCGAACCCAAGTACTGAAATAGTGTATTTTTCAGATTATTTTTTTCTACAATACAACTTTTTCCAGATTAAATAACTGATTTCGCTTAAGACCGTTATTTTCATTATGTGTCTAAAATTTCAGCACGATTGGCACCATAGAACCTGATAAAATGGCTTTCGAAGATCGAACCCAATTCTCGAAATTGAGTACTAGTGTTTGATGATTTTTTCACATATGCAACATATTCCAGATTAAATAAATGATTTTGTTTGAAAACATTTTTCTCATCACGATCCTAAAATTTCAGCCCGATCGGCTCCATTGAAACTGATAAAATGGCCCTTAAAGATCGAACCCAAGTACTGAAATAGTGTATTTTTGAGATTATTTTTTTCTCCAATGCAACTTTTTCCAGACTCTATAACTGATTTCGCTTAAGATTGTGATTTTCATCATGTGTCTAAGATTTCAGAACGATTGGCACAATAGAACCTGAAATAATGGCTTTTGAAGATCGAACCCAAGTCTCAAAATAGTCTATTTTTTCTCCAATGCAACTTTTTCCAGATTAAATAACTGATTTCGATTAAGACCATTATTTTCATCATGTGTCCAAAATTTCATCACGATTGGCCCCATAGAACCTGATAAAATGGCCCTTAAAGATCGAACCCAAGTACCGAAATAGTGTATTTTTGTGTTGATTTTTTCTCAAATGCAACTTTATCCAGATTTTATACCTTATTTCGCTTGAGACCGTTATTTTCATCATGTGTCCAAAATTTCATCACGATTGGCCCCATAGAACCTGATAAAATGGCCCTTAAAGATCGAACCCAAGTACTGAAATAGAATATTTTTGAGAATATTTTTTTCTACTATGCTTTTTTTACAGACTCTATAACTGATTTCACTTAAGACTGTGATTTTCATCATGTGTCTAAGATTTCAGCACGATTGGCACCATAGAACCTGAAAAAATGGCTTTTGAAGATTGAACCCAAGTCTCAAAATAGTCTATTTTTGTGATGATTTTTTCTCCAATGCAACTTTTTCGAGATTTAATAACTGATTTCGATTAAGACCATTATTTCCATCATGTTTCCAAAATTTCATCACGATTGGCCCCATAGAACCTGATAAAATGGCCCTTAAAGATCGAACCCAAGTACTGAAATAGTGTATTTTTGAGATTATTTTTTTCTCCAATGCAACTTTTTCCAGACTCTATAACTGATTTCGCTTAAGATTGTGATTTTCATCATGTGTCTAAGATTTCAGCACGATTGGCACAATAGAACCTGAAAAAATGGCTTTTGAAGATCGAACCCAAGTCTCAAAATAGTGTATTTTTGTGATGATTTTTTCTCAAATGCAACTTTTTCCAGATTTCATAACTTATTTCGCTTGAGACCGTTATTTTCATCATGTGACCAAAATTTCATCACGATTGGCCCCATAGAACCTTATGAAATGGCCCTTAAAGATCGAACCCAAGTACTGAAATAGTGTATTTTTGAGATTTTTTTTTTCTCCAATACAACTTTTTCCAGATTTTATACCTTATTTCGCTTGAGACCGTTATTTTCATCATGTGTCCAAAATTTCATCACGATTGGCCCCATAGAACCTGATAAAATGGCCCTTAAAGATCGAACCCAAGTACTGAAATAGAATATTTTTGAGAATATTTTTTTCTACTATGCATTTTTTCCAGACTCTATAACTGATTTCACTTAAGACTATGATTTTCATCACGTGTCTAAGATTTCAGCACGATTGGCACCATAGAACCTGATAAAATGGCTTTTGAAGATCGAACCCAAGTCTCAAAATAGTCTATTTTTGTGATGATTTTTTCTCCAATGCAACTTTTTCCAGATTTAATAACTGATTTCGATTAAGACCATTATTTTCATCATGTTTCCAAAATTTCATCACGATTGGCCCCATAGAACCTGATAAAATGGCCCTTAAAGATCGAACCCAAGTACTGAAATAGTGTATTTTTGAGATTATTTTTTTCTCCAATGCAACTTTTTCCAGACTCTATAACTTATTTCGCTTAAGATTGTGATTTTCATCATGTGTCTAAGATTTCAGCACGATTGGCACAATAGAACCTGAAAAAATGGCTTTTGAAGATCGAACCCAAGTCTCAAAATAGTGTATTTTTGTGATGATTTTTTCTCAAATGCAACTTTTTCCAGATTTCATAACTTATTTCGCTTGAGACCGTTATTTTCATCATGTGACCAAAATTTCATCACGATTGGCCCCATAGAACCTAATGAAATGGCCCTTATAGATCGAACCCAAGTACTGAAATAGAATATTTTTGAGAATATTTTTTTCTACTATGCATTTTTTCCAGACTCTTTAAGTGATTTCACTTAAGACTGTGATTTTCATCATGTGTCTAAGATTTCAGCACGATTGGCACCATAGAACCTGAAAAAATGGCTTTTGAAGATCGAACCCAAGTCT
Source organism: Hesperophylax magnus (assembly GCA_026573805.1). NCBI lineage: Eukaryota > Metazoa > Arthropoda > Insecta > Trichoptera > Limnephilidae > Hesperophylax > Hesperophylax magnus. The sequence goes on along the minus strand of JAIUSX010000151.1, from coordinate 15,179 downwards.
CATAATAGTCTATTTTTGTGATGATTTTTTCTCCAATGCAACTTTTTCCAGATTAAATAACTGATTTCGATTAAGACCATTATTTTCATCATGTGTCCAAAATTTCATCACGATTGGCCCCATAGAACCTGATAAAATGGCCCTTAAAGATCGAACCCAAGTACCGAAATAGTGTATTTTTGTGTTGATTTTTTCTCAAATGCAACTTTTTCCAGATTTTATAACTTATTTCGCTTGAGACCGTTATTTTCATCAAGTGTCCAAAATTTCATCACGATTGGCCCCATAGAACCTAATGAAATGGCCCTTAAAGATCGAACCCAAGTACTGAAATAGTGTATTTTTGAGATTATTTTTTTCTCCAATACAACTTTTCCAGATTTTATACCTTATTTCGCTTGAGAACGTTATTTTCATCATGTGTCCAAAATTTCATCACGATTGGCCCCATAGAACCTGATAAAATGGCCCCTAAAGATCGAACCCAAGTACTGAAATAGAATATTTTTGAGAATATTTTTTTCTACTATGCATTTTTTCCAGACTCTATAACTGATTTCACTTAAGACTGTGATTTTCATCATGTGTCTAAGATTTTAGCACGATTGGCACAATAGAACCTGAAAAAATGGCTTTTGAAGATCGAACCCAAGTCTCAAAATAGTGTATTTTTGTGATGATTTTTTCTCCAATACAACTTTTTCCAGATTTTATACCTTATTTCGCTTGAGACCGTTATTTTCATCATGTGTCCAAAATTTCATCACGATTGGCCCCATAGAACCTGATAAAATGGCCCTTAAAGATCGAACCCAAGTACTGAAATAGAATATTTTTGAGAATATTTTTTTCTACTATGCATTTTTTCCAGACTCTATAACTGATTTCACTTAAGACTATGATTTTCATCACGTGTCTAAGATTTCAGCACGATTGGCACCATAGAACCTGAAAAAATGGCTTTTGAAGATCGAACCCAAGTCTCAAAATAGTCTATTTTTGTGATGATTTTTTCTCCAATGCAACTTTTTCCAGATTTAATAACTGATTTCGATTAAGACCATTATTTTCATCATGTTTCCAAAATTTCATCACGATTGGCCCCATAGAACCTGATAAAATGGCCCTTAAAGATCGAACCCAAGTACTGAAATAGTGTATTTTTGAGATTATTTTTTTCTCCAATGCAACTTTTTCCAGACTCTATAACTTATTTCGCTTAAGATTGTGATTTTCATCATGTGTCTAAGATTTCAGCACGATTGGCACAATAGAACCTGAAAAAATGGCTTTTGAAGATCGAACCCAAGTCTCAAAATAGTGTATTTTTGTGATGATTTTTTCTCAAATGCAACTTTTTCCAGATTTCATAACTTATTTCGCTTGAGACCGTTATTTTCATCATGTGACCAAAATTTCATCACGATTGGCCCCATAGAACCTAATGAAATGGCCCTTATAGATCGAACCCAAGTACTGAAATAGAATATTTTTGAGAATATTTTTTTCTACTATGCATTTTTTCCAGACTCTTTAAGTGATTTCACTAAGACTGTGATTTTCATCATGTGTCTAAGATTTCAGCACGATTGGCACCATAGAACCTGAAAAAATGGCTTTTGAAGATCGAACCCAAGTCTCAAAATAGTCTATTTTTGTGATGATTTTTTCTCCAATGCAACTTTTTCCAGATTAAATAACTGATTTCGATTAAGACCATTATTTTCATCATGTGTCCAAAATTTCATCACGATTGGCCCCATAGAACCTGATAAAATGGCCCTTAAAGATCGAACCCAAGTACCGAAATAGTGTATTTTTGTGTTGATTTTTTCTCAAATGCAACTTTTTCCAGATTTCATAACTTATTTCGCTTGAGACCGTTATTTTCATCAAGTGTCCAAAATTTCATCACGATTGGGCCCATAGAACCTAATGAAATGGCCCTTAAAGATCGAACCCAAGTACTGAAATAGTGTATTTTTGAGATTTTTTTTTTCTCCAATACAACTTTTCCAGATTTTATACCTTATTTCGCTTGAGAACGTTATTTTCATCATGTGTCCAAAATTTCATCACGATTGGCCCCATAGAACCTGATAAAATGGCCCTTAAAGATGGAACCCAAGTACTGAAATAGAATATTTTTGAGAATATTTTTTTCTACTATGCATTTTTTCCAGACTCTATAACTGATTTCACTTAAGACTGTGATTTTCATCATGTGTCTAAGATTTTAGCACGATTGGCACAATAGAACCTGAAAAAATGGCTTTTGAAGATCGAACCCAAGTCTCAAAATAGTGTATTTTTGTGATGATTTTTTCTCAAATGCAACTTTTTCCAGATTTCATAACTTATTTCGCTTGAGACCGTTATTTTCATCATGTGTCCAAAATTTAATCACGATTGGCCCCATAGAACCTAATGAAATGGCCCTTATAGATCGAACCCAAGTACTGAAATAGAATATTTTTGAGAATATTTTTTTCTACTATGCATTTTTTCCAGACTCTTTAAGTGATTTCACTTAAGACTGTGATTTTCATCATGTGTCTAAGATTTCAGCACGATTGGCACCATAGAACCTGAAAAAATGGCTTTTGAAGATCGAACCCAAGTCTCAAAATAGTCTATTTTTGTGATGATTTTTTCTCCAATGCAACTTTTTCCAGATTAAATAACTGATTTCGATTAAGACCATTATTTTCATCATGTGTCCAAAATTTCATCACGATTAACCCCATAGAACCTGATAAAATGGCCCTTAAAGATCGAACCCAAGTACCGAAATAGTGTATTTTTGTGTTGATTTTTTCTCAAATGCAACTTTTTCCAGATTTTATAACTTATTTCGCTTGAGACCGTTATTTTCATCATGTGTCCAAAATTTCATCACGATTGGCCCCATAGAACCTAATGAAATGGCCCTTAAAGATCGAACCCAAGTACTGAAATCGTGTATTTTTGAGATTTTTTTTTTCTCCAATACAACTTTTCCAGATTTTATACCTTATTTCGCTTGAGACCGTTATTTTCATCATGTGTCCAAAATTTCATCACGATTGGCCCCATAGAACCTGATAAAATGGCCCTTAAAGATCGAACCCAAGTACTGAAATAGAATATTTTTGAGAATATTTTTTTCTACTATGCATTTTTTCCAGACTCTATAACTGATTTCACTTAAGACTGTGATTTTCATCATGTGTCTAAGATTTTAGCACGATTGGCACAATAGAACCTGAAAAAATGGCTTTGAAGATCGAACCCAAGTCTCAAAATAGTGTATTTTTGTGATGATTTTTTCTCAAATGCAACTTTTTCCAGATTTCATAACTTATTTCGCTTGAGACCGTTATTTTCATCATGTGACCAAAATTTCATCACGATTGGCCCCATAGAACCTAATGAAATGGCCCTTAAAGATCGAACCCAAGTACTGAAATAGAATATTTTTGAGAATATTTTTTTCTACTATGCATTTTTTCCAGACTCTTTAAGTGATTTCACTTAAGACTGTGATTTTCATCATGTGTCTAAGATTTCAGGACGATTGGTACCATAGAACCTGAAAAAATGGCTTTTGAAGATCGAACCCAAGTCTCAAAATAGTCTATTTTTGTGATGATTTTTTCTCCAATGCAACTTTTTCCAGATTAAATAACTGATTTCGATTAAGACCATTATTTTCATCATGTGTCCAAAATTTCATCACGATTGGCCCCATAGAACCTGATAAAATGGCCCTTAAAGATCGAACCCAAGTACCGAAATAGTGTATTTTTGTGTTGATTTTTTCTCAAATGCAACTTTTTCCAGATTTTATAACTTATTTCGCTTAAGACCGTTATTTTCATCATGTGTCCAAAATTTCATCACGATTGGCCCCATAGAACCTAATGAAATGGCCCTTATAGATCGAACCCAAGTACTGAAATAGAATATTTTTGAGAATATTTTTTTCTACTATGCATTTTTTCCAGACTCTTTAAGTGATTTCACTTAAGACTGTGATTTTCATCATGTGTCTAAGATTTCAGCACGATTGGTACCATAGAACCTGAAAAAATGGCTTTTGAAGATCGAACCCAAGTTCTGAAATAGAATATTTTTGAGAATATTTTTTTCTCCAATGCAACTTTTTCCAGACTCTATAACTGATTTCGCTTAAGATTGTGAATTTCATGATGTGTCTAAGATTTTAGCACGATTGGCACCATAGAACCTGAAAAAATGGCTTTTGAAGATCGAACCCAAGTCTCAAAATAGTGTATTTTTGTGATGATTTTTTCTCAAATGCAACTTTTTCCAGATTAAATAACTTATTTCGCTTGAGACCGTTATTTTCATCATCTGTCCAAAATTTCATCACGATTGGCCCCATAGAACCTTATAAAATGGCCCTTAAAGATCGAACCCAAGTACTGAAATAGTGTATTTTTCAGATTATTTTTTTCTACAATACAACTTTTTCCAGATTAAATAACTGATTTCGCTTAAGACCGTTATTTTCATTGTGTGTCTAAAATTTCAGCACGATTGGCACCATAGAACCTGATAAAATGGCTTTCGAAGATCGAACCCAATTCTCGAAATTGAGTACTAGTGTTTGATGATTTTTTCACATATGCAACATATTCCAGATTAAATAAATGATTTTGTTTGAAAACATTTTTCTCATCACGATCCTAAAATTTCAGCCCGATTGGCTCCATAGAAACTGATAAAATGGCCCTTAAAGATCGAACCCAAGTACTGAAATAGTGTATTTTTGAGATTATTTTTTTCTCCAATGCAACTTTTTCCAGACTCTTTAACTGATTTCGCTTAAGATTGTGATTTTCATCATGTGTCTAAGATTTCAGCACGATTGGCACAATAGAACCTGAAAAAATGGCTTTTGAAGATCGAACCCAAGTACTGAAATAGAATATTTTTGAGAATATTTTTTTCTACTATGCATTTTTTCCAGACTCTTTAAGTGATTTCACTTAAGACTGTGATTTTCATCATGTGTCTAAGATTTCAGCACGATTGGCACCATAGAACCTGAAAAAATGGCTTTTGAAGATCGAACCCAAGTCTCAAAATAGTCTATTTTTGTGATGATTTTTTCTCCAATGCATTTTTTTCCAGATTTGATAACTGATTTCGATTAAGACCATTATTTTCATCATGTGTCCAAAATTTCATCACGATTGGCCCCATAGAACCTGATAAAATGGCCCTTAAAGATCGAACCCAAGTACTGAAATAGTGTATTTTTGAGATTATTTTTTTCTCCAATACAACTTTTTCCAGATTTTATAACTTATTTCGCTTAAGACCGTTATTTTCATCATGTTTCCAAAATTACAGCACGATTGGCCCCATAGATCCTGATTACATGGCCCTTAAAGATCGAACCCAAGTACTGAAATAGTGTATTTTTCAGATTATTTTTTTCTACAATACAACTTTTTCCAGATTAAATAACTGATTTTGCTTAAGACCGTTATTTTCATTATGTGTCTAAAATTTCAGCCCGATTGGCTCCATAGAAACTGATAAAATGGCCCTTAAAGATCGAACCCAAGTACTGAAATAGTGTATTTTTGAGATTATTTTTTTCTCCAATGCAACTTTTTCCAGACTCTATAACTTATTTCGCTTAAGATTGTGATTTTCATCATGTGTCTAAGATTTCAGCACGATTGGCATAATAGAACCTGAAAAAATGGCTTTTGAAGATCGAACCCAAGTCTCAAAATAGTGTATTTTTGTGATGATTTTTTCTCAAATGCAACTTTTTCCAGATTAAATAACTTATTTTGCTTGAGACCGTTATTTTCATCATGTGTCCAAAATTTCATCACGATTGGCCCCATAGAACCTAATGAAATGGCCCTTAAAGATCGAACCCAAGTACTGAAATAGTGTATTTTTGAGATTTTTTTTTTCTCCAATACAACTTTTTCCAGATTTTATACCTTATTTCGCTTGAGACCGTTATTTTCATCATGTGTCCAAAATTTCATCACGATTGGCCCCATAGAACCTGATAAAATGGCCCTTAAAGATCGAACCCAAGTACTGAAATAGAATATTTTTGAGAATATTTTTTTCTACTATGCATTTTTTCCAGACTCCATAACTGATTTCACTTAAGACTGTGATTTTCATCATGTGTCTAAGATTTCAGCACGATTGGCACCATAGAACCTGAAAAAATGGCTTTTGAAGATCGAACCCAAGTCTCAAAATAGTCTATTTTTGTGATGATTTTTTCTCCAATGCAGCTTTTTCCAGATTTAATAACTGATTTCGATTAAGACCATTATTTTCATCATGTGTCCAAAATTTCAACACGATTGGCCCCATAGAACCTGATAAAATGGCCCATAAAGATCGAACCCAAGTACTGAAATAGTGTATTTATGAGATTATTTTTTTCTCCAATACAACTTTTTCCAGATTTTATAACTTATTTCGCTTAAGACCGTTATTTTCATCATGTTTCCAAAATTTCAGCACGATTGGCCCCATAGAACCTGATTACATGGCCCTTAAAGATCGAACCCAAGTACTGAAATAGTGTATTTTTCAGATTATTTTTTTCTACAATACAACTTTTTCCAGATTAAATAACTGATTTCGCTTAAGACCGTTATTTTCATTATGTGTCTAAAATTTCAGCACGATTGGCACCATAGAACCTGATAAAATGGCTTTCGAAGATCGAACCCAATTCTCGAAATTGAGTACTAGTGTTTGATGATTTTTTCACATATGCAACATATTCCAGATTAAATAAATGATTTTGTTTGAAAACATTTTTCTCATCACGATCCTAAAATTTCAGCCCGATTGGCTCCATTGAAACTGATAAAATGGCCCTTAAAGATCGAACCCAAGTACCGAAATAGTGTATTTTTGAGATTATTTTTTTCTCCAATGCAACTTTTTCCAGACTCTATAACTGATTTCGCTTAAGATTGTGATTTTCATCATGTGTCTAAGATTTCAGAACGATTGGCACAATAGAACCTGAAATAATGGCTTTTGAAGATCGAACCCAAGTCTCAAAATAGTCTATTTTTGTGATGATTTTTTCTCCAATGCAACTTTTTCCAGATTAAATAACTGATTTCGATTAAGACCATTATTTTCATCATGTGTCCAAAATTTCATCACGATTGGCCCCATAGAACCTGATAAAATGGCCCTTAAAGATCGAACCCAAGTACCGAAATAGTGTATTTTTGTGTTGATTTTTTCTCAAATGCAACCCATTGAAGATTTTATTACTTATTTCGTTTAAAACCGTTATTTTTATGATGTGTCCAAAATTTCAGCACGATTGGCCCCATAGAACCTGATAAAATGTCCCTTATATATCGAACCCAAGTTCTGAAATAGAATATTTTTGAGAATATTTTTTTCTCCAATGCAACTTTTTCCAGACTCTATAACTGATTTCGCTTAAGATTGTGAATTTCATGATGTGTCTAAGATTTTAGCACGATTGGCACCATAGAACCTGAAAAAATGGCTTTTGAAGATCGAACCCAAGTCTCAAAATAGTGTATTTTTGTGATGATTTTTTCTCAAATGCAACTTTTTCCAGATTTAATAACTTATTTCGCTTGAGACCGTTATTTTCATCATCTGTCCAAAATTTCATCACGATTGGCCCCATAGAACCTTATAAAATGGCCCTTAAAGATCGAACCCAAGTACTGAAATAGTGTATTTTTCAGATTATTTTTTTCTACAATACAACTTTTTCCAGATTAAATAACTGATTTCGCTTAAGACCGTTATTTTCATTGTGTGTCTAAAATTTCAGCACGATTGGCACCATAGAACCTGATAAAATGGCTTTCGAAGATCGAACCCAATTCTCGAAATTGAGTACTAGTGTTTGATGATTTTTTCACATATGCAACATATTCCAGATTAAATAAATGATTTTGTTTGAAAACATTTTTCTCATCACGATCCTAAAATTTCAGCCCGATTGGCTCCATAGAAACTGATAAAATGGCCCTTAAAGATCGAACCCAAGTACTGAAATAGTGTATTTTTGAGATTATTTTTTTCTCCAATACAATTTTTTCCAGATTTTATAACTTATTTCGCTTAAGACCGTTATTTTCATCATGTGTCCAAAATTTCAGCACGATTGGCACCATAGAACCTGAAAAAATGGCTTTTGAAGATCGAACCCAAGTCTCAAAATAGTCTATTTTTGTGATGATTTTTTCTCCAATGCAACTTTTTCCAGATTAAATAACTGATTTCGATTAAGACCATTATTTTCATCATGTGTCCAAAATTTCATCACGATTGGCCCCATAGAACCTGATAAAATGGCCCTTAAAGATCGAACCCAAGTACCGAAATAGTGTATTTTTGTGTTGATTTTTTCTCAAATGCAACCCATTGAAGATTTTATTACTTATTTCGTTTAAAACCGTTATTTTTATGATGTGTCCAAAATTTCAGCACGATTGGCCCCATAGAACCTGATAAAATGTCCCTTATATATCGAACCCAAGTTCTGAAATAGAATATTTTTGAGAATATTTTTTTCTCCAATGCAACTTTTTCCAGACTCTATAACTGATTTCGCTTAAGATTGTGAATTTCATGATGTGTCTAAGATTTTAGCACGATTGGCACCATAGAACCTGAAAAAATGGCTTTTGAAGATCGAACCCAAGTCTCAAAATAGTGTATTTTTGTGATGATTTTTTCTCAAATGCAACTTTTTCCAGATTTAATAACTTATTTCGCTTGAGACCGTTATTTTCATCATCTGTCCAAAATTTCATCACGATTGGCCCCATAGAACCTTATAAAATGGCCCTTAAAGATCGAACCCAAGTACTGAAATAGTGTATTTTTCAGATTATTTTTTTCTACAATACAACTTTTTCCAGATTAAATAACTGATTTCGCTTAAGACCGTTATTTTCATTGTGTGTCTAAAATTTCAGCACGATTGGCACCATAGAACCTGATAAAATGGCTTTCGAAGATCGAACCCAATTCTCGAAATTGAGTACTAGTGTTTGATGATTTTTTCACATATGCAACATATTCCAGATTAAATAAATGATTTTGTTTGAAAACATTTTTCTCATCACGATCCTAAAATTTCAGCCCGATTGGCTCCATAGAAACTGATAAAATGGCCCTTAAAGATCGAACCCAAGTACTGAAATAGTGTATTTTTGAGATTATTTTTTCTCCAATACAATTTTTTCCAGATTTTATAACTTATTTCGCTTAAGACCGTTATTTTCATCATGTGTCCAAAATTTCAGCACGATTGGCACCATAGAACCTGAAAAAATGGCTTTTGAAGATCGAACCCAAGTCTCAAAATAGTCTATTTTTGTGATGATTTTTTCTCCAATGCAACTTTTTCCAGATTTAATAACTGATTTCGATTAAGACCATTATTTTCATCATGTGTCCAAAATTTCATCACGATTGGCCCATAGAACCTGATAAAATGGCCCTTAAAGATCGAACCCAAGTACTGAAATAGTGTATTTTTGAGATTATTTTTTTCTCCAATGCAACTTTTTCCAGACTCTATAACTTATTTCGCTTAAGATTGTGATTTTCATCATGTGTCTAAGATTTCAGCACGATTGGCATAATAGAACCTGAAAAAATGGCTTTTGAAGATCGAACCCAAGTCTCAAAATAGTGTATTTTTGTGATGATTTTTTCTCAAATGCAACTTTTTCCAGATTAAATAACTTATTTTGCTTGAGACCGTTATTTTCATCATGTGTCCAAAATTTCATCACGATTGGCCCCATAGAACCTAATGAAATGGCCCTTAAAGATCGAACCCAAGTACTGAAATAGTGTATTTTTGAGATTTTTTTTTTCTCCAATACAACTTTTTCCAGATTTTATACCTTATTTCGCTTGAGACCGTTATTTTCATCATGTGTCCAAAATTTCATCACGATTGGCCCCATAGAACCTGATAAAATGGCCCTTAAAGATCGAACCCAAGTACTGAAATAGAATATTTTTGAGAATATTTTTTTCTACTATGCATTTTTTCCAGACTCCATAACTGATTTCACTTAAGACTGTGATTTTCATCATGTGTCTAAGATTTCAGCACGATTGGCACCATAGAACCTGAAAAAATGGCTTTTGAAGATCGAACCCAAGTCTCAAAATAGTCTATTTTTGTGATGATTTTTTCTCCAATGCAGCTTTTTCCAGATTTAATAACTGATTTCGATTAAGACCATTATTTTCATCATGTGTCCAAAATTTCAACACGATTGGCCCCATAGAACCTGATAAAATGGCCCTTAAAGATCGAACCCAAGTACTGAAATAGTGTATTTATGAGATTATTTTTTTCTCCAATACAACTTTTTCCAGATTTTATAACTTATTTCGCTTAAGACCGTTATTTTCATCATGTTTCCAAAATTTCAGCACGATTGGCCCCATAGAACCTGATTACATGGCCCTTAAAGATCGAACCCAAGTACTGAAATAGTGTATTTTTCAGATTATTTTTTTCTACAATACAACTTTTTCCAGATTAAATAACTGATTTCGCTTAAGACCGTTATTTTCATTATGTGTCTAAAATTTCAGCACGATTGGCACCATAGAACCTGATAAAATGGCTTTCGAAGATCGAACCCAATTCTCGAAATTGAGTACTAGTGTTTGATGATTTTTTCACATATGCAACATATTCCAGATTAAATAAATGATTTTGTTTGAAAACATTTTTCTCATCACGATCCTAAAATTTCAGCCCGATTGGCTCCATTGAAACTGATAAAATGGCCCTTAAAGATCGAACCCAAGTACCGAAATAGTGTATTTTTGAGATTATTTTTTTCTCCAATGCAACTTTTTCCAGACTCTATAACTGATTTCGCTTAAGATTGTGATTTTCATCATGTGTCTAAGATTTCAGAACGATTGGCACAATAGAACCTGAAATAATGGCTTTTGAAGATCGAACCCAAGTCTCAAAATAGTCTATTTTTGTGATGATTTTTTCTCCAATGCAACTTTTTCCAGATTAAATAACTGATTTCGATTAAGACCATTATTTTCATTATGTGTCCAAAATTTCATCACGATTGGCCCCATAGAACCTGATAAAATGGCCCTTAAAGATCGAACCCAAGTACCGAAATAGTGTATTTTTGTGTTGATTTTTTCTCAATGCAACCCATTGAAGATTTTATTACTTATTTCGTTTAAAACCGTTATTTTTATGATGTGTCCAAAATTTCAGCACGATTGGCCCCATAGAACCTGATAAAATGTCCCTTATATATCGAACCCAAGTTCTGAAATAGAATATTTTTGAGAATATTTTTTTCTCCAATGCAACTTTTTCCAGACTCTATAACTGATTTCGCTTAAGATTGTGAATTTCATGATGTGTCTAAGATTTTAGCACGATTGGCACCATAGAACCTGAAAAAATGGCTTTTGAAGATCGAACCCAAGTCTCAAAATAGTGTATTTTTGTGATGATTTTTTCTCAAATGCAACTTTTTCCAGATTTAATAACTTATTTCGCTTGAGACCGTTATTTTCATCATCTGTCCAAAATTTCATCACGATTGGCCCCATAGAACCTTATAAAATGGCCCTTAAAGATCGAACCCAAGTACTGAAATAGTGTATTTTTCAGATTATTTTTTTCTACAATACAACTTTTTCCAGATTAAATAACTGATTTCGCTTAAGACCGTTATTTTCATTGTGTGTCTAAAATTTCAGCACGATTGGCACCATAGAACCTGATAAAATGGCTTTCGAAGATCGAACCCAATTCTCGAAATTGAGTACTAGTGTTTGATGATTTTTTCACATATGCAACATATTCCAGATTAAATAAATGATTTTGTTTGAAAACATTTTTCTCATCACGATCCTAAAATTTCAGCCCGATTGGCTCCATAGAAACTGATAAAATGGCCCTTAAAGATCGAACCCAAGTACTGAAATAGTGTATTTTTGAGATTATTTTTTTCTCCAATACAATTTTTTCCAGATTTTATAACTTATTTCGCTTAAGACCGTTATTTTCATCATGTGTCCAAAATTTCAGCACGATTGGCACCATAGAACCTGAAAAAATGGCTTTTGAAGATCGAACCCAAGTCTCAAAATAGTCTATTTTTGTGATGATTTTTTCTCCAATGCAACTTTTTCCAGATTTAATAACTGATTTCGCTTAAGACCGTTATTTTAATCATGTGTCCAAAATTTCAGCACGATTGGCCCCATAGAACCTGATAAAATGGCCCTTAAAGATCGAACCCAAGTACCGAAATAGTGTATTTTTGTGTTGATTTTTCCTCAAATGCAACCCTTTGAAGATTTCATAACTTAATTCGTTTAAAACCGTTATTTTTATCATGTGTCTAAAATTTCAGCACGATTGGCCCCATAGAACCTGATAAAATGGCCCTTAAAGATCGAACCCAAGTACTGAAATAGTGTATTTTTGAGATGATTTTTTTCTCCAATACAACTTTTTCCAGATTTTATAACTTATTTCGCTTGGAACCGTTATTTTCATCATGTGTCCAAAATTTCATCACGATTGGCCCCATAGAACCTGATAAAATGGCCCTTAAAGATCGAACCCAAGTACTGAAATAGTGTATTTTTGAGATTATTTTTTTCTCCAATACAACTTTTCCAGATTTTATAACTTATTTCGCTTAAGACCGTTATTTTCATCATGTTTCCAAAATTTCAGCACGATTGGCCCCATAGATCCTGATTACATGGCCCTTAAAGATCGAACCCAAGTACTGAAATAGTGTATTTTTCAGATTATTTTTTTCTCCAATACAACTTTTTCCAGATTTTATAACTCATTTCGCTTAAGACCGTTATTTTCATCGTGTGTCCAAAATTTCAGCACGATTAGCCCCATAGAACCTGATGAAATGGCCCTTAAAGATCGAACCCAAGTACTGAAATAGAATATTTTTGAGAATATTTTTTTCTACTATGCATTTTTTCCAGACTCTATAACTGATTTCACTTAAGACTGTGATTTTCATCATGTGTCTAAGATTTCAGCACGATTGGCACCATAGAACCTGAAAAAATGGCTTTTGAAGTTCGAACCCAAGTCTCAAAATAGTCTATTTTTGTGATGATTTTTTCTACAATGCAACTTTTTCCAGATTTAATAACTGATTTCGATTAAGACCATTATTTTCATCATGTGTCCAAAATTTCATCACGATTGGCCCCATAGAACCTGATAAAATGGCCCATAAAGATCGAACCCAAGTACTGAAATAGTGTATTTTTCAGATTATTTTTTTCTACAATACAACTTTTTCCAGATTAAATAACTTATTTCGCTTAAGACCGTTATTTTCATCATGTTTCCAAAATTTCAGCACGATTGGCCCCATAGATTCTGATTACATGGCCCTTAAAGATCGAACCCAAGTACTGAAATAGTGTATTTTTCAGATTATTTTTTTCTACAATACAACTTTTTCCAGATTAAATAACTGATTTCGCTTAAGACCGTTATTTTCATTATGTGTCTAAAATTTCAGCACGATTGGCACCATAGAACCTGATAAAATGGCTTTCGAAGATCGAACCCAATTCTCGAAATTGAGTACTAATGTTTGATGATTTTTTCACATATGCAACATATTCCAGATTAAATAAATGATTTTGTTTGAAAACATTTTTCTCATCACGATCCTAAAATTTCAGCCCGATTGGCTCCATAGAAACTGATAAAATGGCCCTTAAAGATCGAACCCAAGTACTGAAATAGTGTATTTTTGAGATTATTTTTTTCTCCAATGCAACTTTTTCCAGACTCTATAACTGATTTCGCTTAAGATTGTGATTTTCATCATGTGTCTAAGATTTCAGCACGATTGGCACAATAGAACCTGAAAAAATGGCTTTTGAAGATCGAACCCAAGACTCAAAATAGTGTATTTTTGTGATGATTTTTTCTCAAATGCAACTTTTTCCAGATTTCATAACTTATTTTGCTTGAGACCCTTATTTTCATCATGTGTCCAAAATTTCATCACGATTGGCCCCATAGAACCTTATAAAATGGCCCTTAAAGATCGAACCCAAGTACTGAAATAGTGTATTTTTCAGATTATTTTTTTCTACAATACAACTTTTTCCAGATTAAATAACTGATTTCGCTTAAGACCGTTATTTTCATTATGTGTCTAAAATTTCAGCACGATTGGCACCATAGAACCTGATAAAATGGCTTTCGAAGATCGAACCCAATTCTCGAAATTGAGTACTAGTGTTTGATGATTTTTTCACATATGCAACATATTCCAGATTAAATAAATGATTTTTTTTGAAAACATTTTTCTCATCACGATCCTAAAATTTCAGCCCGATTGGCTCCATAGAAACTGATAAAATGGCCCTTAAAGATCGAACCCAAGTACTGAAATAGTGTATTTTTGAGATTATTTTTTTCTCCAATGCAACTTTTTCCAGACTCTATAACTGATTTCGCTTAAGATTGTGATTTTCATCATGTGTCTAAGATTTCAGCACGATTGGCACAATAGAACCTGAAAAAATGGCTTTTGAAGATCGAACCCAAGTCTCAAAATAGTGTATTTTTGTGATGATTTTTTCTCAAATGAAACTTTTTCCAGATTTTATAACTTATTTTGCTTGGGACCGTTATTTTCATCATGTGTCCAAAATTTCATCACGATTGGCCCCATAGAACCTGATGAAATGGCCCTTAAAGATCGATCCCAAGTACTGAAATAGTGTATTTTTGAGATTATTTTTTTCTCCAATACAACTTTTTCCAGATTTTATAACTGATTTCGCTTAAGACCGTTATTTTCATCATGTGTCCAAAATTTCATCACGATTGGCCCCATAGAACCTGATAAAATGGCCCTTAAAGATCGAACCCAAGTACCGAAATAGTGTATTTTTGTGTTGATTTTTTCTCAAATGCAACTTTTTCCAGATTTTATACCTTATTTCGCTTGAGACCGTTATTTTCATCATGTGTCCAAAATTTCATCACGATTGGCCCCATAGAACCTGATAAAATGGCCCTTAAAGATCGAACCCAAGTACTGAAATAGAATATTTTTGAGAATATTTTTTTCTACTATGCTTTTTTT